>OY720441.1:143974810-144055513 GCA_963082915.1 Dolichopus griseipennis
AAAAAGGAACACATTGGTTAGCATTTTTCGGGAGAAGTGTAAGTGTTGATTACTAAAATACCAGGTTTTGAAATATTTTCGGTATTTGATCAAGAGCAAAAAGACCTTTAAACAATTTACTTGTGACACTATTACATTTCAGCGATTTCGTTATCTGAAGTGTATTCATTTTTTTGTAAACGAGAAATATCAATTAGCTGAGTATTTCCACTTATGTATGCTGTTAAAAATTCAAATTTAAGTTTACAATTTGTGAACACTATATCGAATTTTTCAAGCAAATTTATTAAATTATTAGTTGTTTTTTCATTGTCCATATGTCCAAAAGAGTAATTCTTGATGTCCGTTCTTTTTATACCCTACACCTATAGAATAGGTAAAGGGGTATATTAACTTTGGTATGGTGTTTGTAACCACCTAAAGGAAGCGAGCTATATATGGAAAAGTATATATATTTGTGATCAGCGTGACCGCCTGAGTCGATATAGCCATGTCCGTCCGTCCGTCTGTCCGTCCGTCCGTCCGTCCGTAGGCACGATAACTCAAAAAAATAATGGAGCTATCTTGATGAAATTTTAACTGTAGATTTCTAGGACTGAAAGTACGGCGGGGATTGCATATGGGCGAAATCGGCCCATGGGTTCGGATTCTGAACCTTTTAATCGATCGAAGGGCTAACGAACTATATAAAAAATCACGATAACTCAACAACTAATGACGCTATCTTCATCAAATTTGTGCTGTAGGTTACTAGTAATGAAACTACTTCGGGGATTGCGTAAGGTCGGGATTGGACCATGGGTTCGGAACCTAGAACTTTTTGATCGAATTTAGGCTAAACGAGCATAATCCGAAACCAATGAAGATAGAACCTCCAAATTTGGTATCATGGTGTCCCTTCCTATTTCCTAAGTTTCTTGGGAATTTGGGTCCCATTGGAGTACTGGGTCGGGGACCAGCCACACATTTCCGAAGACCTTAAAGCATATTTTTAAAATTAATAAAGATAACAACTTGAAAAAATGTAGAAGCTTCCAATTTGCCACAAGGCTGTTCTTTACTATCTCTTGCGTGTTCCTCTAATTTGGGATCAATTGGAGAGCTGGTTCAGTACCCCTCTCAGACCTCCCAAGTTTTAAAAGCTTATAATCGGAATTACTTAAAATAGTTACTTAAAATTAAGATAGACCGTTCAAATTGTGTACAAGGGTTAACTAGTACTATAAGCGCAGCGCGGGCTCTATAAGGGCGAAATCAGCCCATGGGTTCGGATTCTGGACCTTTTAGTCGGTGTCAGGGATAATGAACATATATTAAAAATCACGATAACTCAACAACTAATGAAGCTATCTTCATGAAATTTGTGCTGTAGGTTATTGGTAATGAAACTACGGCGGTGATTACGTACGGTGAGGATTGGACAATGGGTTCGGAACTGAGAACTTTTTGATCGAATTTAGGCCAAACTAGCGTAATTCCGAAACCAATGAAGATATAACCTCCAAATTTGGTATCAGGGTGTCCCTTCCTATTGCGTAAGTGTCTTTGAAATTTGGGCCCCATTGGACTAGTGGGTCGGGGACCAGCCACTCAGTTCCGAGGACCTTAAAGCATATTTTCGAAATTAATAAAAAAAGTAACTTGAAACAAATGTAGAAGCTTGAAATTTGGCCCAGGGTGTTCTTTACTTTTTCTTCCGTGCCCCCTAATTTGGGATCATTTGGACTGGTGGTTCAGGACCTCTCTTAGACCCCCCAAATGTGTAAAAGCTTATCATCGAAATTAATAAAACTAGTAACTTAAAATTAATATAGAACGTTCCAATTGTATACAAGGGTTAACTAGTATTGAAAGTATGACGGGACTGCATATGGGCGAAATCGTACCATGGTTTTGGGTTCTGGAACCCTTGACAAGTTCAAGGACTAAAAAACATATATCTTAAAAACACCATAATTCAAAAAATAATGCCGGTATTTTGATGAAATTTAAACTCTAGGTTACTAATAATGAAAGTACCATGGGAATTGGTTGTGGTCGGGTTTAATTTCAAAGCCAAAGAATATATTTCCTATGTCCTATGTGTCTCCGAAATCTAGACTTAATTGTAGTGGTTCAGCTATGTTCAAAGGTACTTGCTGCATTTATGTAAAATTTATTTTTATATTTAAATGAATTATATGAATAAGTGTAAATTTTTAATTGTATTTTAGAAATACATTTATTGCATATTTTGCGTTTATAAGCTTTTCTATTAGGTATATAAATTAACCATTTAAAATAATTGCAATTTTGAAAAATTTGGATTATTAAATACATTATGCTTTGATTATCTTCTTATCACAAAATTTAATAATTAGAATTTTTTCATTTTGTAATTGAATTGGAATAAATATATTTTCATTTATTTCAAGTTTGTTTGTTTTTTAATATTTTTAAATAGATAAATTAGTAAGAATTTGTAATATTTTTTAATAGATAGTGTAATTAGAAAATGTTTTTAGTATTATAAAGTTAATTTGGTTAGCTATGTCTTACGATCAAATTAATAACAGCTTTTATGGTGTTAAAATGACTTATGGATATTTCCTTAAATTTGAACCAAATAGGTGTAGGGTATTTCTAAGTCGGTTGCACCGACTGACTGTTTCTTTACTTGTTAAATCTTTGGTTGGGAATTTATACCTTAATTCCTTCAAAATAGTTTTATATTTTTCTTTTATTCCAGCCACAGCAAGGTTTTTAACAAATATTGTATTGTTATCGTCCGTACAGAATGATAAATCTACTAGAGCGTATGCCATTTTCAAATGAATAGAGATGCTCCACTAAGCTTACTTTTATATGTTTACGTAGACGTCTACGATTTTTATCAATTTCGATACTGGCATCGAATTCTGCAAACACAATACATGTTAATGTTGAAGTTAATGGAGAACTGAGTTTTGCTTCAATCTTTACTACTCCCTGGTTTAATAAACTTTGACATGTATCAGTTTCAGAACCATCTGGTGGTAAATCAAAAGCTAGTATTGTATAACCTTTTGAAAATAGTTCTTTTGAAATTTGATGGCCTTTATCAGAATGATGTATACCTGTTCCGCTAAATAATGTTAAATATGCACGAGAATTGCAATTGTTATTCGATGTAAAGCTGGTTTCAATTGCAGAGTTTTGTGTAGGCAAAATATAATTGAAATTGTGTGAGATTTTGATGATCGAAATGGTATGGATTTTTTGATATTTTACCATAAAATTTTTCATTATTAACCATACAAAATAAAAGAGCTTTTGGTATTTGCCCTATAAATATATTATCCAATGATATGTTTGAAGTGTTATCTGGAATTGTAAATGTTTTGATTTCACTTTTCGTATAAAAATATTTTGCGTTAGCCTTTTCCAAAACCGACTTATTGTAGAATTATTGTATAATGTTTGCCTTGATTTAGAACCACAATTGTTAAAATCATTTACATTTGGTTTATACAATTCCCAACCAGATGCTTCCAGATGTGTTTGACTGGAATCTGTACCATAATTTAGTAAAGTAGTTAAGTATGCTTTATAATGGTATAATGAGTCTGACGGAGTGATGTTTTTTCCATTTAGAGTTACATTACATTGTTTAATTAAAAAGTGTAATAAATTATTTACAACACTGGGCTGCGGGGCTGCTTTTGCATCAGCTCCGGTTCCTACTTTATCATTTGCACTCCAAACTGATCCATCTTTTTTTAATATTTGAATTTTAAATTTGATGTAGGTTGACGATAAATCTCGATATGTATCTCCATTTCCAAGCGAAACAAATTCAATAGTTGATGGTGACGCCTCTAAAGAAACTAAAGGATTGTATGCTACCTCTTCTGAACGCAATATACTTGTTTGTACTGGTAATGATGCAAAAAGATCAAGTTCAGATTTCATACACTCCATATTTAATTAAATATATCAGAGGTTTTAATTTGATATTTTCGTCGCTTTGACTTTAAATGTGTCTTTTTAGAAACTGTTCGTCTTTATATACTGCTTCGACTTTTTATGGTTTTTCGCCTTCCACCATACATCGAATGCAGTTGATTAACTACTGATTTTCTTAGATTTTTCATGCCAGCTTTACTTTGATCAATTACAGTTTCTTTTATGTTTGCACCAGATGCTATAGCATTCAAAATATTTTTACTTGTGTTCATAGCCTCTGTTTTAATTAAGTTCCAACCTGATGTAAAAACTGGCTTTAAGTAACGAATTAAACTTCCGAATATATTTCCAAAACCACGACCTCATTGAATAGCTGGATTAAATTTTAATAGAGGTCCAATATCGTTGATTCCTCCACCTACTTGAGAGGAATAATATCTCACGTAAGCTCTTTCCATGTTTGATATGATATCATATTTGAGTAGTAGTATTTATATTGTTTTTAAGCAATCATTGCTTTTTAAAGTGCAGTACAATTTTTGTTGGATAGTAACTGAAAACAAAATTTATTCCATCGCCATATTGGTTGCAAATTTTAATCGCTTTCGTTTTAAAACAATTTTTTTCTATAGGTATGTATTGGACATTTTCAAATTCAATATTTGTAGGTATTCTGCAATTTTCTACGTTGATACTCTTAATGCACGTACTTTGCTACTTCCAAAAACTGATGATTGAACTATATCTGATTATATCATCACCACTCCATTCATTTCATCTTTATTATTAGCAATAGCTAATTTAAATAGTTCAGGTAATTTTGTTTTGAAATTTTTTATATTTTGTTTCTGTCGAAATAGTTCATTTAGCAATGTTTTTATATTATAACTATGATTAACTTTTATAAAGAAGCTATCTTCAAAAAGTCTGTGATATTCGAATTAAACCTTTTTTGTTTTGATCTGTTACTTTTTGAAAAGTTGCATTATCATAATTTTTGGTATTAGAGATATATGTCAAAACTTCATTAAAAAATTCTTTGAAAACTTGGCTTCGAGTAAATCACGGATTAGGAGTTATATTTTTAATAAGTGTTGGCAAAAAATTAAATTTCCAATCATCCAAATGTAATTCCGAATCGTCATATGATTAATATGTGTAATCTATAGATTTGGTTACTTTAATTTTTTCAAGAGGTTTTTCAATGTTTCTTACATAAACATTATACTCCCCAATATTAATAAGAGCAGAATTCTCCTTGTTAAATTTTTCCGTTTGTAGGAAATCGTTCAGATAAACTTCTGAAAGACCTACTTTCCAGTTTCCGTTTCTTAAAAAAAGTGGTAGGCAATTTATTTTCGAATGAAGATAAAGTGTTGTCTGGAAAAAGTTTTAAATTATCATTACTAAACAATGTTACATAGAAGTTATCTTGACTATCCATCTTTGTTAACTTCTTTTAAGACATAAAATGTTGCACTATTTATATGTTATCCATTCCGGTGTTGATGAAGTTCTTAGTTTTGGACTTCTTAGTAAAGGTTTTAATTTTCGTTTTTTTGTTTCAGGAAACTGTGAAAGTATAGTTGAGGAAATTGAACTACCGGCTGATCTTAGTGTCTTCTTTTTTTCAGGAGATGGTATAGCAACGGTAATTACATCACCACTTGGTGTTTCAAACATTCAATAATCAGAACTTATAGATGGTCTTTGTACTAGTTTTTCGTCTTTCAACATTTCAGTTTGAGCTAATTTTCTAAATGAATTTTCATCATCTAAATCGTTATCCATATCTGAATACTCTTTTTAAGGATCATATACCAAACACTTCATCAGTAACTAAGGTACAAAATTAGTCTGCGTTGATGTTGATTTGTATTTAGGTAATTCAGTCTCTGTATATGCATTTCGTTTAGAAAAAAATTTTGTTTGAGTGCTTATATCAAATGTAGGATTATTAGCCTTTTCTGGTAATTTTTTTGCGTGTCTTTTGTTAATTCCATTTTTGAGGAGATTTTGACGATATAAGTACCATTTTTGCAATGGTTTTAAGTTTTTATCATATAAAACTTTTTTCATTTTTTATCTAATAAATCCAAATTTTTATCATCTTGAAATAATTTACTAAATTTTGAAAATATTTCTGGTGACATAACAATCATTCGCTGCATTATGTCTTACTGAGTAATTTCCCTATTACACCAGATAATATAGTTCCGATTAAAGTTGGTAAAAACCCATGATGTTGAACTAATATTTTTCTCTTGGCTTTTATACTTTTCTTAGCACAGGCTAGAAATCTTAATTGTTTCTTATGTTTTTTTAATTTTGCTTTTTGTGCCGATGATATTTTATTATTACCATTTAATATATTGATTGGAATTTCAGCAATAGTTTTTATAATATCGTCATCACAAAATTTAAGAATATTTTTACGAAATTTCTTGTTGTTGCACTTTCCTGGTACATGTAATATATGTTGGTTTTTCTTCAATCGTTTCATACTTTTGACAGCTGTTATTCAAATCACCCGTATCACAGAAACATATACAATATTCTTTGGAAAAAATATTAGTTCTAATACGAAATAAATCGTTAATGTCTTGTGTTAAATCCAACACAATATAACCATGAGGTTTTGATGTTGACTCATTATATACTCTCAAGAAACCCTTTATATTTTCTGGATATAGTTGCTTAGTAAGAGGAAAAATCTGCGATTTGTCTCGAGGATTTTTGAAAAGCACTAAATATTTACAATTTAATGAAATATCTCTTGAAAATTTTCCCTGATGAAAAACGTTTTGTGTTAACAATATAATATATAAATTACGATGGTGTGAACCTTTAGTAAATAGCTCACATACCTCTTTATTTGCAGAATCTAACATTAAGCCATCTAGAACAATTAACGTAGGTTTATTTTCATTGTCTCTACATCTTTTGGGATACTGGTATAAAAGTCTATATAAGGATAGATTTTTTGGAATAGCAGAAATTTCTGGGTTACACCATTTTATTGTTTCAATTTTCGAAGAAATCAATCTATCAATATTTTCAATTAAATTACACACAAATGTTGTTTTCCCACATCCAGATGGTCCCGCTATCATCATTGTAAATGGATGAATAAAATGAATAATTTTTGGTCTGTGTCTGATAAGAAACTGAATTTGAAATACAATTTAGAGATCATATAAAAGCAGCGAACATATACTTAGTACTGTCATTTTGAATTATAGAAGTGGAGGAGTTCTTAAATATTTATTCCTCCCTCTTATTAGATGATCATAAGAAACTAATATTACATCTATATAAACACATTAAAAACTTTTCTGGAGTAAAAAAATTCATAGTCATATAAATATTCATTAACCGTTATTGATACATTTTCAAAATTTGCGTAGGCTGAACCGATTAAAAACAAAAGCGCTGATAACGTTTTAATCGCAATGAAAAATAATTTTAAGCGTGCCGATAAAAAACCAAAAAATTTACAATCTAATCAAGGTACGGAATTTTTCAACAAAAAATTTCAAAATCTAATGAGGAAATATAAAATTAAGCATTATCATACATATTCAGAACTAAAAGCATCAATTGTAGAACGTTTCAATCGCACCCTAAAAAACATGATGTGGAAACAATTCAGTTTACAAGGCACATATAAATGGTTACCTATTCTGCCATCGCTAATAGAAAAATATAACTCAACATATCATCATACAATTAAACTTTCACCTAAAAATGTTCCAAAGAAAAATGAGAAATTTTTATTAACAACTGTCTACAATAAATTAAAAGTATTCCGAAAAGCAAAATACAAAGTTGGAGATTTTGTTCGTATAAGTAAATTTAAAGGTATATTTGCAAAAGGTTATCAACCTAATTGGTCAACAGAAATTTATACAATAGCGAAAATAAAAAGAACTGATCCAATAACATACAATTTACTTGATTACACACAAAAACAAAAAAAAGGCAGTTTTTATGAACCTGAACTTACATCTGTTAAATTTCCTAATGTTTACCTTGTCGAAAAAATAATAAGAAAAAAAGGAAATCAAGTTTTGGTTAGGTGGCTTGGCTTTCATAAAAACCATGATTCATGGATAAATAAATAATAGATATTATTTAATGAATAATAATTTATTAACTTTTAGTAAAACATGCTATGCTGTTATTTAATATTAAAAACAACCTTTTAAAACCAAGTTTTATATTCTTTTTTTTTTTAACTTGAACTTGATCACGTTTCCAATTTGTATTCATGATCACGCCTTTATATTATTAACAATATAATTTCAAAGGTTTATTTGTTTCATTTTTTTCAAAACTTTTGCAGTTAAGTTAATAATCAAACAAAAAATTTCCATCGATTTTTTAAGCTTTTCAACTTTAAAATGGCAGTTGGAAGCTTCATTTTCAAACATAACGGAAGAGCTTTATCAGCTTTGAATCTTTAAAATTTTTCACGTAAATATTAAATCAAGCTTAAACTTTGATAATATTAAGTATAAACCAAATTTAAAAAACTTTTCATATCTATTTAAGAATATTCAGCTCAATAGCTTAAGCTTATTTTTGTTAATTTATAAAAATTTTTTTTTTAATTTTCACGGAAATATTAAATCAAGCTTAAACTTTGATAATATTAACTTTGTATTTAAATCAAACTTTAAAAACTTTTCATATTTAATTAAGAACAGTAAGCACAATATCTTATGATTATTACTGTTTTAATTTGAAATTTAAACATAACTAATATCATAACAACCAAGCTTAATTTAAAATACTCAAAGACTCAAACAAGTTTATGCCTGTTATTGTTTTAATTTGAAATTTAAATATAACTGATATTCTAACCGGTAAGCTTAATTTAAAATACTCAAAAGCACAAAACTTTTTACTTATCACAATTTTATGCATAACTTTAGGAGAACTGCCGAAAAAAGCTCCTCCTGCCGCTGAAACGGCATTAAAAAAGCTCTAAAAAAGCTCCTCCGCCGCTGAACCGGCATATACATACTACTAAAAACCCACATAAATTAACAATAAAACTTTAAGCAACACCAAATTGTCAAGAAGCAGAAGAAAAACGTGTAGAAAAATTAGAGATTATCGTAAATTTGTTTTGGAAACTGTTTTTTAAAGTTTTTGTTTCGCAATCGGTTAAAAGAACTCGAAAAAACATTTTTTTAAACATTCCCCTAATTCAAAGAGTTTTACCTACTTTCAAAAATTGGATGTAATTTACTTATAAAAAGTTTTTTTTTTGAATAATCGTAGGAATGATAAGTATACACATGTACGCATACAAAATTTACATTCAAGTGGTCAAACCGTTTCTGCTTAAGAGTAAAGTAATGAAAATATCTGTAAAAAGCTGCTGTGCCACAAAGGGTTAACGGAACTCAACAAACCTGTTTTAGGAAATTCGATCAAGCAATATTTCGCAAAATTGGACGTAATATCCTTTCCAAATTTTTTTTTTTTAAATTGTCGGGCGGCAAGGGGTAACAAATTCCAAGTCTGTTAATAGAGTGAACTTCATTGTCAAAGAGGAACACATATACAAAATTAGAAGTCAATCGCTTAAACAATTTCTAATTTATAGCAAAGTAACGAAAAAACCTATTAAAAGCTGTTGGGCCGCAACGGGTTAACGGAACTCCACAAATAATTTTTTGAGGCTTTCTTTTTAACCAAAGCAGTACTTTGAAAAAATGGCCGAAACTTGCTGTTTTGCAATTTAGACGCTCCCGGGCAACGCCGGGTAAATCTGCTAGTTATTAAATAATAATGAAAAAATTTTTTTAATTCAGTTAACATTATTCAATGGAAACCCACCATCCTCAACTCTATCGTCAAGGAGCACCAAATTGTCAAGAAGCACCACGTATAGAAACAAGAGATAATCGTTCAAATAGTTTTGCAAACTGGTTTTTAAAGTTTTTGTCCCGCAATCGCTTAAAATAACTGGACAAAACATTTTTTAAACATTACCCAAATTCGAAGAAGTTTTACCTACTTTTAAAAATTGGACGTAATTTATTTGCAAAATTTTTTTTTTGAATAATCATAGGAATGATAAGTATATACATGTACGCATACAAAATTTAAAGTCAATTGGTCAAGCCGTGTTTGCTTAAGAGTAAAATAACGAAAAAGTCTGTAAAAAGCTGCTGTGCCGCAATGAGTTAATGGAACTCAACAAACCTGTTTTTGACACTTTGAACAATCAATATTTCGCAAAATTGGACGTAAGATGTTTCAAAAATATTTTTTGTACAATGTCGGGCGGCAATTGTCAATCAAGAGTCGGTCTGCAAAAAAATTATAAGAAGGTGTTGGGCTGCAATGGGTTAACGGAACTCCACAAATATTTTTTTGAGGCTATCTTTTCAACCCTTCCAAAAATTGGCCGAAACTTGCTTTTTTACAATTTGCAACCTCTCGAGCAACGCCGGGTAAATCTGTTAGTGCCCATATAAAAAAAGGAGTTATATGGCAGCAGCTACTCTAACCTTTTGCAGTAGATCAACGTAATTTTGCAGTAAGTTCGGCCTTTGCACTAAACTATTTTTGGCAAAATTTAAGACACCCAGCTTTCATAGATATAGAGTAATGCTCATATAAATGAAGAAGTTGTGTGGCAGCTACTCGAACCTTCTGTAGTAGACAAAATAAATTTCGCAGAAACTTTGGCCATAAAACTAACCTACTTTTGGAAAAATTTCAGACACCCAGCTTTAAACAGTACAGAGTAATGCTCGTACTTGCTTGCTTGATGACAAAAACTCGAGCCCGTAGACCAAAATGGCTCGATTTAAATAGCAATGACGGCTATTTAAATCGATTTAAAAACTTTTAACTTCATACTCTTTGTTCAAACTCGGCCAGAGCCAATTCCCATTTTACTTTTATTACTAGTAACCTAGAACTTAAATTGCATTAAAATAGCGTAATTAGTTTTTGAGTTATGGTGTTTTTAAGATATATGTTTGTTAGCTTTTAAACTTTTCAAAGGGTCCAGAACCCGGAACCATGGTACGATTTCGCCCATAACCGTCACATTTTCAATACTAGTTAACCCTTGTACACAATTGGAACGTTCTATATTAATTTTAAGTTCCTATTTTTATTAATTTCGATGAAAAGCATTTCAACCTTGGGAAGTCTAAGAGAGTTACCTGAACCACCACTCCAATTGATCACATTAAGGGAACACGTAGGATATAGTAAATAAAAGCCCTGTGCCAAATTTGAATCTTCTACATTTTTTTGATGTTACTATCATTATTATTTTTGAAAATATCCTTTAAGGTTTTCGAAACTATGTGGATGATTCCCGACCCACTTTTCCAATTGGATTTTTTTAAATATGTTATTATTTGAATATTTTATTTATTTAATTAAATTTGTATGGACCAAAATACGTAATTTAACTTAAAAAAAAAAAATTTAGAAGAAAAAGGAAAGGAAATAAACAAAAATTTTAAAATTATTTGTATCTTAACTTTTTTTAATTAATAAAACTTTTAACTTCATACTTTAATGATTATCCAAAATTTATGCAATTTTAAAGTAGTCCAAAATAAAATTTCAGTTTTAAACAGCTTTACACCAAATATTCAAAATGAGTGGAAGAAGACGCCGAACCTTACAACGAAGCGACTCCATTATTGATTTTGGACCAACTCATGTTAACAATACAACAAGTATCAACAAATAAAAAATCAAAGTTAATTTTAGTGATATTGAAAGTTTTATTCGAAAATTCAATGGTGATGAGGCTAGTAGTGTAAAGAAATGAATAGATGAATTTGAACAATATGCAGACGTTATTTTACCGGAATGAACTCCAAAAATTTCTGTTTTGCAAAAGATCTTTATTGGAATCAGCTAAACTTTATATCAAGTGTGAAGCGAAATCTCTTAACCATTGCAGATTAAAACAATCTCTACTACATGAATTCCACACTAAGGTTACAAGTGCCGAAGTACATGCTAAGTTACGCGAGAGAAAAAAGCGAAAAAAAAAAACATTTCGCGAGAAATAATAAAACACTTCGGACACCAAAATTGCACTTTATAGTGCACATCTAAAAGAGAACTTACTTTTATCTATGAAAAGGTCCACAAAACCGAGAATGAAAAATCATATTCCGACAAAAAAGATTTCACAAAAGCTAAAATAGAAACAACATATGAAAAGCAACATTTTAACTGCGGTGCAAATGACCACGAATTTCATAATTGCCCACAAAAGGGGAAGGGACCCAAATGTTTCGGTTGTAATAAATATGGACACAAAAGACCAAACTGTACAGAGATAACTAATGCAAACACTAACACAACTAATCAGGTTAACACAACACGACAATCAAGTTTAACACATATCATGCAAACAACAAAAAATAACATGCACATTAAGGTTAAAGTAAATAATATTGTTAAGTCATCACTAAAGGCTCATGCAAAACAAATATTGAAATTGAAAAGGATGCATATGAAAATATCGAAATTCACGCCGTTAACGGTTGCTACACGAAATTAGACATGACACTGGGGATGGATTTGTTAAGACAAGCTGCTATAACCATAACTAATGGAGAAATTAAAATAAGAAAAACTAAACAGCTAACACTTGAATAGTGTCTCTTTCGCAATATTCAGGCAGACTGCTTCTTAGCACAATTTAAAGTAGATGAAGAACTAAAAAAATTTGAAGACCTTAATGGTTTAAACAGTCTCTAAAAGGAAGACTTTACTACAGAAGTGAATATGATTAAAAATTAAACACCGAAAAGTCCCAACAAGTCTCCTGTACAAATAAAAATAGTAACAATTGATAACGAACCAGTTTAAAGACCTCCGAGGAGATTTCCTCCCCATGAAATGAAAGTTATTGAAAATCAAATTCAACAGTGGTTAGAAGAAGGCATAATCAAGGAAGGACCATCGGATTACGCAAGTCAAGTTGTTTTAGTGAAAAAGAATGATGGTTTCTACAGGCTATGTGTCGACTACAGGGACATAAACAAGAAAATCATCAAAGACAGATATCTGTTACCAAATATCGAGGAGCTAATAAATAATTTACAAGATTTTGCACATCGTTAGACCTCGAGAACGGGTTTTTCCATGTGCCGATTGAAAAAGAAAGTAGGAAGTTTAAGTCTTTCGTTAGTCATTGTTGTCAGTACGAATTTAATAAAGTACCGTTATGCAACTCTCCGAGTGTTTTGCAGAAATACATAAATCTTGTCTTAAAAATTTCAATTTGCGGGGAATAGTTGTTGTTTATTTGGACGATATTATTATTCCAACAGATACAATCAAAGAAGGAATTGAGAGATCAAAAATCGTACTCGAAGTAGCCTCAAATAACGGGTTAAAATTTAAATGGATAAAATGCCAATTCTTAAAAGATGATATTGCATATCTGGGACATCATATCCACAACACCATCACAACTTAAAACCAAAGCAGTACAAAATTTACTTATACCAACAACTATTAAGCAACTACAATGCTTTATCGGATTGGTAAACTATTTTAGAAAATACATTCCAGATTTCGCACTTAAAGCTCAACCACTTACCAATTTACTAAAGAAAAATGTTCATTTCAGAATTGGAAGTTGTAGAAATGTCGGCAATCATTGAGTTTAAACATGCTTTAACAAATACACCAATTTTAAAAATATTATCATATGGCGCATACACTGAACTTCTCACGGATGCATCAAGTGATGGATATGATGTAGTTTTGTTCCAAAAGAACAACGAAGATGTTTGTTTGCATGCAGTTTACTACTTCAGCTGGAAAACGAATGAAGCAGAACGAAACTGTAGTTTATATGAGTTGGAAGTACTAGCTATTGTAGAAGCACTGAAAAAATTCCGCTTGGTCAGAAGTTTAAACTTATTACGGACTGTAATGCTTTTGTAGGAACGATGAAAAAGAAAGATCTGACTACAAAAATAGCTAGATGGGCGCTGTTATTGGATGATTTTGACTACATTATTGAGCATCGATCAGGTACTAGAATACGACATATTGACGCTCTTATCAGAAAGCCAACAATAATGTGTATTCAAAATGGCGAAGATTTGCGATGAATCTCTAATGACAATAATTGAAATTTTAAAGGAAAAGGCGTATAAACTCTGTAAAAACTTAAATAATAATGTTTTGTTTGTTGTTCCAGATGCTATGAAAAATCAAATCATAAGAGAAGTACACGAAGAAGGGAATTTTCACTTCAGGAAAATGCAGGAAATAATAGAGATGGAATTTTATACCCAGATTTGGTGTTATATTAAAACTCAGCTTGAAATAAAAATTCTAGAACCCATTGAAGATGGATATAAAAAACATTTGAAAACGAGGAAGAGTGTAGTAGAGTAGACTGTGTCAACTCTGGGATACCCGTATGACCGTTATATAAACATTATATCATTATTATTATAAGCATTAATTACTTTTGGCAAAATTTCAAACATACCAGTTTTATCAGGTGTAGTGTAATGCTCATATAAAAGAAGGAGTTGTATGGCAGCTACTCGAACCCTCTGCAGTAGACCAACCAAATTTTGCAGTAACCTTGGCCATTACACTAAACTATTTTTGCAAAATTTCAGACACCCAACTTCAATACGTATAGAGTAATGCTCATATAAAATAAGAAGTTGTATGGCAGCTACTCAAACCCTCTGCAGTAGACCAACCAAATTTTGCAAAAACTTTGGCCATAAAACTAAACTACTTTTGCCAAAATTTCATATACGTAGCTGTAATAGGTACAGAGAAATACTCATATAAAAAAGGAAGTTGTATGGCAGCTACCCGAACCCATGGACCAAAATGGCTGGATTTATAAAGCGATAGCGGCTATTGCAAAAAAACCAATTTGCGAAAATTTCAAGTTCCTAGCTCCTTTAGTTTTTGAGTTATCGTGCGGACTCTACCACACTCTTCCCTTTTTTCACAGTCATACGGGTATAATGACTATATAGTCATACGGGTATAAAAAAGGAAGAGTGTGGTAGTTCATCATATCCACAACACCATCACAACTTAAAACCAAAGCAGTACAAAATTTACTTATACCAACAACTATTAAGCAACTACAATGCTTTATCGGATTGGTAAACTATTTTAGAAAATACATTCCAGATTTCGCACTTAAAGCTCAACCACTTACCAATTTACTAAAGAAAAATGTTCATTTCAGAATTGGAAGTTGTAGAAATGTCGGCAATCATTGAGTTTAAACATGCTTTAACAAACACACCAATTTTAAAAATATTATCATATGGCGCATACGCTGAACTTCTCACGGATGCATCAAGTGATGGATATGATGCAGTTTTGTTCCAAAAGAACAACGAAGATGTTTGTTTGCATGCAGTTTACTACTTCAGCTGGAAAACGAATGAAGCAGAACGAAACTGTAGTTTATATGAGTTGGAAGTACTAGCTATTGTAGAAGCACTGAAAAAATTCCGCTTGGTCAGAAGTTTAAACTTATTACGGACTGTAATGCTTTTGTAGGAACGATGAAAAAGAAAGATCTGACTACAAAAATAGCTAGATGGGCGCTGTTATTGGATGATTTTGACTACATTATTGAGCATCGATCAGGTACTAGAATACGACATATTGACGCTCTTATAAGAAAGCCAACAATAATGTGTATTCAAAATGGCGAAGATTTGCGATGAATCTCTAATGACAATAATTGAAATTTTAAAGGAAAAGACGTATAAACTCTGTAAAAACTTAAATAATAATGTTTTGTTTGTTGTTCCAGATGCTATGAAAAATCAAATCATAAGAGAAGTACACGAAGAAGGGAATTTTCACTTCAGGAAAATGCAGGAAATAATAGAGATGGAATTTAATACCCAGATTTGGTGTTATATTAAAACTCAGCTTGAAATAAAAATTCTAGAACCCATTGAAGATGGATATAAAAAACATTTGAAAACGAGGAAGAGTGTAGTAGAGTAGACTGTGTCAACTCTGGGATACCCGTATGACCGTTATATAAACATTATATCATTATTATTATAAGCATTAATTACTTTTGGCAAAATTTCAAACATACCAATTTTATCAGGTGTAGTGTAATGCTCATATAAAAGAAGGAATTGTATGGCAGCTACTCGAACCCTCTGCAGTAGACCAACCAAATTTTGCAGTAACCTTGGCCATTACACTAAACTATTTTTGGCAAAATTTCAGACACCCAACTTCAATACGTATAGAGTAATGCTCATATAAAATAAGAAGTTGTATGGCAGCTACTCAAACCCTCTGCAGTAGACCAACCAAATTTTGCAAAAACCTTGGCCATAAAACTAAACTACTTTTGCCAAAATTTCATATACGTAGCTGTAATAGGTACAGAGAAATACTCATATAAAAAAGGAAGTTGTATGGCAGCTACCCGAACCCATGGACCAAAATGGCTGGATTTAAATAGCGATGGCGGCTATTGCAAAAAAACTAATTTGCGAAAATTTCAAGTTCCTAGCTCCTTTAGTTTTTGAGTTATCGTGCGAACTCTACCACACTATACCCTTTTTTTCACAGTCATACGGGTATAATGACTATATATTCATACGGGTATAAAAAAGGAAGAGTGTGGTAGAGTTGACTGTGTCAACTCTGGGATACCCGTATGACCGTTATATAAACATAATATCATTATTATTTTAAATATTAATTACTTTTCAATTTTGTCTGAATTATAAGTTATTAGTCAATATGAATTCTGTCTGAAATTAGAGAGATTATAATTTTATAGACGTCTTCTTTGGAAATTCCTATTATTTCATGGCAACTGAAATATATTTGACAAATATATATTTTGTAATTTGTTGGTAATCCATCAATATTTTGTGAGGTTTCACTTAAATTAATCGAATTAATATATTTTAACTATTTCGTCAGCATATAACTGTAATAGCTAATAACCAATTTTCTATTTTATTAAGCATAGTTTATTTATGTAAACTGGGCAGTTTTTGCTGAAAGTGTCGTGGTCATCATCTAAATTTAATTTGAGCCTCTTATTAGCTACAATGCAATAAATAGATTTACCTACTTTCTTCTTTTTGCACTCGCTGGTGGTATGTTTCTGAAGGTAATTTGAACAAGCTCCATCATTTTTACACTCAGCCGCTTTATGGTTGAACCCTTTACATTTAAAATATCTAAGCACTCTTAAGACATCAAACACTTTGCAGCGTTCCCAACGAATTAAAACTTTTTCATTTCAAATTACGTTTGGAAAAGACGCCTTATCAATTTCAATAATAGCATTGTATTTTATATTACTAAATTTATTTATCTCGTATATTTTTATTATTTTTATTTCACCAGTTTCTAAGCGTTTATTTTGATATTTTAGTTTGTTTATCAATTCACCCTCAGAATACTTTGAGGTCATATGCATTATTTCAATTCTTGGTTTAAGTTTAGGAAGAGTTTTGACTTGATACTTCTCTTCTAATTCACTTTCTATAGCAGATTTGAATTTATCTTTTTCCTGTGTATTCTCCGCTTCAACACTTATTATTCCATTTTTCTTATTTTCAATATTATTAATTTTATCATTTTTAGGGTCTACCTTCTTATTTAATTCCATTCGAGTTATATTAAATCTTTGTTTAGTTAATGGTTTAATTACCAAAGGTAGTTTTTTTTTTTTATTACTGGATTTAAATAAAATTATTTTTGCCTTCATTAGTATTTTGTTTGACAATATCTGAATAAAAACGAGGAAGATTATAGTTGCCCTTGTCAACTTTTAGATACCCGTGCATACCCACTATGGTGTATAAAATAAACCGTAATTTACTTCTCTTATACATTTAACTCATTACCCCATAATTTTGACGTAAAAAAAAAAAAAAAAATTAACAAAAAAAAAAAAAAAGTCACAAAA
The DNA here is from genome assembly GCA_963082915.1 of Dolichopus griseipennis. NCBI lineage: Eukaryota > Metazoa > Arthropoda > Insecta > Diptera > Dolichopodidae > Dolichopus > Dolichopus griseipennis. Next base: position 143,992,698 of record OY720441.1, read on the forward strand.
CAAAAAACAAAATTTTCATTCATTGTCCCATAACTTTAGCTTAAAAAAAAAAAAAAAAAATTAACAAAAAAAAAAAAAAAAATCACAAAAAAAAAAAAAAAAGTTTTCATTCATTGTCCCATAACTTAAGCTTAAAAAAAAAAAAAAAAAAAATAAAAAAAAAAAAACAACAAAGAAAAAAAAACAAAAAAAAAAAATTGGCCCACCCTAAAAGTCCGATGGTCCGAGTGATGTCCAACTTTGCCAAGTAACTTGCCCTATTAATTTACCTGCCCAATTTTAATTTTAACCTTGTAGCTTTATTAGATTCACAGTTATTGAATCGAAAACTTTGTATGGCAGCCCTCCGAAAATGGGGCCCTAACATTTTGAAACTTCATATAAGTGCTCGATTCATTATATAACTAACCGTGTGTAGTTTTCAGCCTCGTAGTATAATTAGTTTTGAAGAAATTCATATTGGTGCAAAGAAGTTGTATGGCAGCCCCCCATAAATGGGGCCCTAACATTTTGAAACTTCATATAAGTGCTCGATTCATTATATAACTAACCGTGTGTAATTTTCATCCGCGTAGTATAATTAGTTTTGAAGAAATTCATATTGGTGCAAGGAAGTTGTATGGCAGCCCCCCGAAAATGGGGCCCTAACATTTTGAAACTTCATATAAGTGCCGGAGTCAATATAAAACTAACCGTGTGTAATTTTCATCCCCGTAGTATAAATAGTTTTGAAGAAATTCATATTGGTGCAAAAAAGTTGTATGGCAGCTCCCCGAAGCCTTGGTCCGATTTTAACCAAAAACAATAGGGAACCTAGAAATTGTCTAAAAATGACTTTGTGTGAATTTCAAGACTCTAGCCCTTTTAGTTTTTGAGTTATCGTGATGACACACGGACGGACGGACGGACGGACAGACACACATAGCTAGATCGACTAATTTTTCGATTCTGAGCCGATACGTACCCTTGACACTATATCTAGCTCGTCTAGATCGATGCGTTACAAACGGAGGAGCAAATCTAATATACCCGATGTTCATATATATATGCACGGGTATAAACATTCTGACCCTTCAGTTGCTTTCACTTTCATTAAAGTTTTTTAATTGATCGCAAAGCTCATCGTTTTTTAATTTCGTATTATGAATATTCGTATTTAGTTTTTCACTTTACGTTTGAAATAATTCTGTGATTTTTGGGTTTTTCAAACTCTTTTTGTTGTACTTTTTTTTTTATTTTCTAACCGTTCAATATATCTATCTTCAATAGCTTTTAAAAACTGCATTGTTTTTAATTCATTTTTTTATCGCATTATCAAATTCCTGTTTATATTCCTGTCTTCATTCAGTCTTCAAAGTTCAACAACGTGTTTTATTTTACTTAAATAAAAAAAAGTTTTATTAATACTAACAACAGAAATATATAATTTCATATTAATTTCAGTTTTTGTTAACGATTGCAATTTTTGAATTTGTTTTAATTTAAAAAAAAAATAAATTTCATAATTCTTATACTTAAGACTTTCTAAATATTTACAAAAACAAAATTTACAAAGTTTGCTGATAATTAATTAATTGACCTGCCCTAATTAATTTTTAAATTCAATAAAAAAACATTATACAATAAACCAAATAATGGAAAAAATAATGGAATGGAATAATGGAATAATGGAAAATTTGTTTATTCAATGACGCAAAAACTGGAACTGTTACCTGTAAAGGTGCTTGTCATTTCAAATTTTTTGCACATGTATAAATACACACAGAAAATGGTATAGCCTATTTTTTGCTAAATATTTTGTTTGCGAGAATTGTTTTATACAAAATAACAGTTTTCAACAATTTTTTAGCAAAATCTTTGATGTAATCAACGAAATTAAAAACAATCATGTAAACGGCATTTTTGAGCCGCTATCTGCCCAAAAAAATTTCAATCAAGAAGAATTTAAGAATTTAGTAAATAGTTTTAATCAGCAATACTCATTTCTAAAACGAAGTATTACAGTTATTGATATATAAATAAATTTTAGGGATGTCGTCTTAACCGATCTAGATTAAGTTAAAACTACGAATTAATTCAGGACAACTTTACAACTGACAATCTAACCGTGGTTCCTGATCCGGCTAACAGTGTATCTTTATTTGAAGAATTAGGGATAGCTGACTGCATAGATGAAACTATTGCAAAAACCAAAACTCAGATATCAGACCCCATTATGGTTCCATCGTTAATACCCGTTGAAAAAAATGACCAAGCACCAGATGCAGTTCTTCAGCCCAATTTTAATTGGAGAATTTCAAATTTTAGCACCAACACTACAAAACAGCGTTTGGTTGATTTTATAAAGAAAACATTTAATTGTGAAGATATTTGCTGTAATTCAATGTATGCATGTGGGTTAAAATTTCAACCTAAATATTTTACTTATAAAATCAGTGTTCTATCATCAACGGTGAAAGCTATCAAAAAATCAAAGGCATGGAAACCAGGTACGATAGTGAGGGATTTTAAGGATTCAAGAAAGAAAATTGTAAGTAAAAAAATAGAACAGAATAGTAAGAATAGAACAGAATAATAACAAAAATTTAAATACTGGACATGTAATAATAAACCAAAATAAAGTTAATAAAATAATAAAATGCAATAAAAATACTAAAATTATTTCAAACAAGAAACAGGTTAGTTTTGATACCCACAATGAAACAAACACTCAAACAGAATTATTTACAACTTAATAATAATAGAATAAAAACAACACTAATTTGAATACTTATATTCTATCCGATAACAATTTTACTTTCCGCACCTCACCACATTATGAAAAACACCGTTCACTACCTTAATTCAACAAATCCACATTTTTTAGTAGTAATTTAATGTTACCGATTAACAATAATAATAATAATAATAATGTTGTTAATGATAGTATTCATACTGTTAATATAAATAATGATAATAGTATCAGTAATACAGACTAGCAATACAGATAAACTAGCAAAGTAATAATAATACTAGTTCTTTAAATACATTAACTTATTCAACTTCGAATAGTAGTTCTTTAACTTCAGTAAGTTACTATACTTCTTCTATAGATAAAAAAAAATACTCAAATTTTGTACATGGTGGTATGCACAATAATAAAATTTGCAATGGTAATAATATTACCAACTATTCGAATGTAGCCATTAATTCGGTTTATCCTACAGATTTATTTAAAAAAAGCCATTCTAATATGTTAATGGTGGTACAATAAAGAAGTAGCTTGTTAAACCTCTTATGCCACCCATTACTAGAATGTCTCATGAATCCCTACTCGGAGAGGGCGCATATGCTCTTTAAAGATTTCGGGAGGAACGAGTTCATAATAACGTTATGTTATTTTTAGCTTACCTTCACAATGATTTGTATAATCGTGTCTAGAAGGTAAAACTCGTAGTAACTTTCAAGTTTAAATTAATAACGAAGGACTCCCAACTAAATACGGAGACCTATATAAGTTATATATTAAATTTCACAATTCTATAGATGTTTCGGAAAAAGATGTAAAAGATTATCTTAAATCTTATTGAAGTCATTGTGAGAGTAATTATTATAAACATATAAACTCAGCTCGTGAATGTAAAAAAAGTTTTTCTTCTAAATAATCTTCTCAAGGTATCTATCAACCGTAACTCTTTTATTATCAAAATGGTATGTTTTTCTAAATTCATATATTTTAAATTTTGACGTATTTGCATTTATTCACCACTCTCAATATACCATCATTAAAACACCGCAATTTAATTAATAAATTATGATGGTATATGTCGAAAAATATTAATAAATTTTTTTTTTTAGATTTATAGATTTTATATCGTGCTAGTTAAAAACTGCTGGAAGTAGTTATAAACAATTCTCTCGCTCGAAATGAGACTTTTATATTTTTTATAAAAAACAAGGTGTTGTCGATTTAGGTTGAGTAAATCGTACATAAATAAGCATTTTTTTTTTGTCTTTTTTTCAATATTCTTTCTAATTTCCAACAAAATTATCAACTTTATTGTTAATTTTTGTAATATTCGTGGTTTACAAACGAACTTCCGTGCCGTTGAGGACAATCTTAATTCATTTAAACCGGCAATCCTTGCTCTATGTGAAACGCAAGTTGGTTGTCAAAATGTTAACTTCGATATTAACGGTTACTCACTCATTTCACACTTCTTTCCCAAAAGAGACATCGCCATCTGCATAAAAAAGAAATTGCTTTCAGCACATCATCACCCAATTCAAGTGAACAGGTCAATAGAAACTTCCAGGTAGGCTCGGTGTCCAACCAAACGTACCTTCACAAAAAATTAGTATAACGTTATAACCATGCTAACTGAGAAGGTCTTAACAATTTTTACAAAATCTTTGATTGGTCACTGTACTTCCGTGGTAGGAATGTTGACTTTGCTGCAAATGCGATTGCTGAAACTATTCTACTTGGAATGAGATTATTTATACCTCACTCCATGAAATCTATGAAGCGGAAACCAAAAACTTGGTTTGCAAAGAAACCATTCTAAAAAAAAGGAAGCCTTCAAAAAGTACCGAGACAGTGGTTTTTCGGCTCACAGGGCCAACTATATAGTGGTTCCGAACAGATGCAAAAGAGTCAACAAGCAAAAGGTCTTGTTCAACCATAGGTTTAAATGAAGCTAATACACATGCCCAAGAATAGCAAATCCTTTTGAACTTTTGCAAAAAATTTGAAAGAAAACAGGAATAGCAGGTCTTCTTTTCCTCTACTTGCTGATATATGCAACCACGTCGTATCAGATTCAAAATAAAAAGCGAGTTTGTTTGGCAAACAGTTCGCTTCTAACTCATCACTGTCTCAGTCAACTCAAAGACCTTATCTAGTCTAGAAGTTGGCCACTCCTTTTGTAGAGTAGACTTTAGGACGCGAGCAGTGTTGAAAATCTTAAACAATCTTGATACTAAGAAATCAGCCGGCCCGGACGGTATTACAACTACCGTCCTCAAAAACACATAAACCTCCATTTCAAAAACTCTGCGCAACCTTTTCCATAATTTCGGGTATTCATCCTACCCATTGAACGGTTGCACATGTTTTTCCAATTCCTAAAAAGGCGATAAAAGTGACCCCTCCAAATACCGACCTATTGCTATTACTTCGGTCCTTTCCAAAGTAATGGAAAAAGTAATAAACTATAAGCTTTTTAAATATCTAGATCGTAAAGATTTGCTTCATGATCGACAATACGGGTTGAGAGCCCGTCGTTTAAATGGTGATCTCATGACCTAGATGTGCGAAGAGCTTAATATCAGTGTTAGCCATTCTGGCGAATAATTTTAAAACTTTCGATCGAGTTCGGATGATGCTTACTTGGCAAAATGCAGGGCTTTAGATCTAGTTAGGATTTTTGTAAATGGATTGGAGATTTCCTTTCGAATCGTACGATTCCTGTTCTTGTAGATGGATATTCATCCAAAGATTTGAAAATAAATGGTTTTGTCCCTCAGAGACCTGTTTTATCCCGCAGTCTTTTCCGAATATTTCTAAATGAGCTACTAACAATAACTTCCAACCCAATCCATAGCTTCGCAGACAACAGTGCCCTTGTTGCTTCCTATGAATTTCATAGCCGCTGTAAAATTAATCATCAGATTAATTGTAACACCAAAAAATTTCACTATAAGTGAATTAAACAAAAAATGAAATCGAAAGGGTGAAATCAACAGAGTTTATCCAACACCAAAAAACCCAATGCTGTCTAGTCTCGCGAAAAATAGCTATCCCGAACCTTTCTTTTCAAGGAGAAGCTTTGCACCATACGGAAGACTTGAACATTTTGGGGATTGAGCTAAACCAAAAATTAACTTGGTCAAATCATATTTTTGTTGTAGCTAAGGACGCTGCTAAGTCTGGGTTTTTTGTAACGCTGCAAAATTTACTTCTTACCCTTTGATCTCCTTAACTTCTACAAAACTTATATTTGCCGAAAATGAAGTATAATGCCAACATTTGGGCTGGTGCTCTCATTACGGCGCTGGGATATCTCGATAAAGAGCAAAACATAGCTATTCGTCTTATAAGTGATCCCAGTGTTACCTCTACTCCGTCATCGTCGCACTGTTGGGTCCCTGACCTTGTTTTATAGATATCTTGTAACGATTTACACCTGTTCTAGAGAAATCAAAAAACTTTTGCTTTCATTCAAGATTTTGCAACGGAAAACAAGGAGGGCAACAGATGCTCATTACACAGTTGAGTTAGCGAGATGGCGTAACACGGCTTATGGAAATTCGTTTGTTATGCGCTCATCTCGTTTATGGAACCATATTTCACCAAATGTGTTCCCTAATATTTATAATGTATATGTGTACGATTTTACCAAATTTAAGAAGAACATTAACATCTTTCTTCTAATATTCCATCCAATTTCCCCATTCCCCATAATTCAAAATTTCCAAACAACTTCCAACATAATTCTAATTCCTTCCGTATCTTCATCCCTGTAACCAAACTGTACATTTGTATCACAGGTTCCCTCCTTAAGTTTGGTTCAAAGAGGGTGTGGTTGTGGGGTGTGGGTGTGGTGTGGTTGTGTTGTGTTACAATCACACATTAACTAAAGAAACACCGCATAGCTTCTATGGGAGGCTTTCGAGGTTTCCATTCCCTCGTAAAACAAAAAGAAAAAAACCAAAACGTGGTTAAATCCAACCATACTGGACTTACAGCGTTTTGATAACTGTTACACTGTTTTTAGGAAGGATAGATATTTTAATCTGTCCGATTACCGTAATGGTGTAATTCCTAAAGGGGGAGGAGTTTTAAATGCGGTAAAAAATAATTTTAATGCAAATCAAGTCAATGTACCTGGATTAGAAGACCTTGAAGTTATTATTGTGAAAATTGAACTTCCTTCTAAAAATTTATATCTTGTTATCCGTTATATGCCTCCTTCGTCTGATTCTGATATTTATAATTCTGTAGGTAAAACGATAGAGTTTATTTAGTCCTTTAGTCATAAAGATGAATTGATTTGCTCTAGTAGTCATCTTTAGTCCTAAAGATGAATTGATTTGTGTTGGTTTTAATTTTCCCAATTTTAAATGGGTAGCGCATGACGAGGAACATTTTATAATTCCGGAACATAGGGGGACTAAATGTGAATATGTATTTATTGATAAATTAAATACTAATTATTTGCAATAAGTTTCAGAAATTTGTAGCTTTCAGGAAAAACAACTTGATTTCTTGTTTACTTCTGAATGGAACAATTTAATTTTCTGCGAAAATGCCTTCCCTTTAATAGGTATTGAAAAGTTTCATCCACCATTAAGTTTTACTCTTCGTGTAAATTCACCAATCAATTCTGATTATTTTGATTATTTTTAACAAAGCTAGCTTTGCTGCTTTAACTGAATTCATTAATTCCTTTGTAATACAGACGTTAATATAATGACAAAAAGTTTTCAAGCACTTTGGTAACAGTATTTCCCTTTCAATACTGTTCAATTTTTATTTAAATTCAGAAGCTTTTCCTTCTATCTAGAAACACTCATATATTAACTTATTCATAAGAAAAATGCGAAAAATTAAATTATTAATTGTCGACCAATTGCGAAACTTTCGTTACTTGTAAAACTGTTCGAATTAATAATGTATGATTCTATTCATAGTCACTGTAAATCTTTTTTGGTTCATAATCAACATGGATATTTGGATCAAAAATCAATAGTTACTAATCTTGTTGAGTCACTTTCAACTTTTACAAAAAATATGGAAGAAAGTTTTCAAACAAATGTTATCTTTATAGATTATAGTAAAGCATTTGATGTTTACCACATTCTATAATGCTGATAAAGCCTAATAGAACCTACAGTGTTTTATTTAAAAACATCACTTCTAAATTTTTTAACGCCAAATCCGGAGCTTCACAAGGCAGTCACTTAGGTCCTTTTTTTTATAATTTTGGTAAACGATTTTTCTTCAGTTATTGTTAATAGTGAGCTTCAAATATATGCGGATGGCATGAAATTTTTTAAGAAAATTGAGTGTCAAAATAATGCTTTACTTTTACAAAATGATTTAGATAATTTTTAAATTCGATGATAAGCTTAATTTTAAACTTCATTATAAATAAAGCTAATTCTATGCTTGGTTTTATAAAACATTGGTCTAAAGAATTTATTGATCCTTATGTTCTTAAATCTTTATATACTCGTCTTCTTAGACCTAATTTAGAATATGCTAGCCAAGTTTGGTCACCATTTTACGAGGAACATATTAATAGGATAGAGGCGGTGCAAAAAATTTTTTAAGATTTACTTTGAGAAATCTTCAATGGTCAAACCCGCTGATCTTACTTCCGTATGAAAATTGGTTGAATTTAATTCACTTGAAAACTTTAAAATTAAGACGAGAAGTTGCTGATATTATTTTTCTTACTGAAGTAACATTTCTTCTTCTCAAATTCTCAATAACTTAAATATTAATTCAAACAATCGTTTACGTAATACTACTTTATTTACGTTAAGTTTTCATAGAACAAATTACGGCAATTATGAACCGATTCATAGGATGTTGACAAAGAGTAATTAACACAAGAACAACATCAATTTCATACTTTCAAAGACAGAAAGTTAAATTGTATAAATAGAAATTTAAAATCTTTTTTTTAGCACATATTCAAAAAATTTTGATGAAAATGTGCCTATATAGCTTCACTCTATCCGTCCGTCCGTATGTTTACAAAACTTTTACACCGTTTGAAATAGAGTTAAGCAATTTTAACAACGGATAGGTATTTCAAAAAAAAAATAATTTCGTAGAAGAACTTTTTTCTGTAGCCCTATCCGTTACGGAGCTACAGCTTCCCAAAGTTGGAAAAAGCCCTATTTTTAAATTGTTAAAATAAGCGTTCTGTTAAGTGTATTTTCAATCTGAAAACGGCAAAAGATAGCTGGATTTATAAAATTTATAAATTTTTAAAAGGAAAATGTTTAGGGTTGCCATACGATACTGAAATTTTCCTTTATGCAAAACTCAATTTTTAGGGATTTTAGCTAGGATTTTACTATTATTCATAATTAATAAATTTATGAAATAACTAAATTATAATATTATCATTTATTTTTATATATATCATAATATTAATCGGCTAAGTTTTTCCCATACAAATATAAACATTTCTTTTCAGGGTAAACTATATGACCAATATTAATGAAAAATTAAACAAAAGAAATGAATTTTTGTTTTCATATTACAATGATATTTTCTTTTTAGAATATTGCGTTTTTTCAGGTGAATACCCGTCTTAAATTTAACGTAAAGTTGAATTTAACGGTCACGCGGTTCAAAGTTGTAGCTTATGACTCTATATTATGCCTTATGACTCTATATAACTCGCAGCTAAATCTAAATCAAACTATTATAGCGCCAACTTATGTATCTTATGAATCTTTCTTTTTTTTTGTTTACTTCAAATGCTCAATGAACAAGGGTATTGAAATCTTTTTTGTTTTTTTTTCTCTTCACTTAATAAGAAAGATTACAATGACTACAGCCCCTTTTTTTAATTTTAACAACTAAAGAAACAGTCAGTCGGTGCAACCAACTTGGAAATACCCTACACCTATTTGGTTCAAATTTAATGGGAATTCCATAAGTTATTTTAAAACGATAAAAGCTTTTATTAGTTTCATCGTAAGGCATAGCTAACGAAATTAACGTTATAATATTAAAAACATTTTCTAATTATTTTATCAATTCAAAAATATTAAAAACTCTTACTAACTTATCTATTTACAAATTAACTTTATAATATTAAAAACATTTTCTAATTATTTTATCAATTCCAAAATATTAAAAACTCTTACTAACTTATCTATTTAAAAATATTAAACAACAAAGTTGAGATAAATGGATTCGTGCAATTACAAAATTACATATTTAAAACTTTTATCCAATTCAATAAAATTTTACACACGTGCAGCAGTTACCACTCTTCAGGATTTTTAGCTGTAGTGCATTTACTGTTGAATGATTTAGTACCTTTGGTTAATTATTTCAATTTTCAATAATTTTTAAATTTATTCTCTTAATTTACTTATTCATTAATGTTCTATATAATTAAACTCAAAGTTATTCGAAAGAAATATTAATTTTAAATAATGTAAATATAAAAGTTTATATAATTTGATGGTTTTTAATGTTAATTAAAACCACTAATGCTTTAATTAGCTTATCACAAAATTTAATAATCCAAATATGCAATTAATGTATTTCTAAAATAGAATGACAAATTTAGAACTTTTTCATTAAATTCATTTAAATATAAAAATAAATTTTACAATTTAAGTATCGTACACAATTTCTTAATTATATATTATCTATGGTAATAATTCAATAAAATATTGATATGATATAACAAAAATTAAAAACAAAAAAAATTTCGACGTTTATTAAAAAAATACGACAAATATATTATTCTACTAGCACTTATATTAATTCTTCTTACAAATTTAAACTTAAAATTCCATTACAAAACCCAATTATTTAAATATTTTTCTTTATTTTCTTATTTATTTTTAAATACAATCAACAAATATATTTTTTTTTATAAAATCTATTTCTTAAAATACTATTGCACAGCTTACACCTATTATTTTTATTATATACTGCTTATCTCAACTTGCAAATTAATTTTTACTTATTTACCAAATAATGATATCAGCTGATAATGTAAATATTGCGGATAATCTAAAAGTGGATTATTTTTCAGAGGTAGGCAATCATTCAATCAATGTGACATATAAAAGTAATTTAAATATTTTATATTTTAACATACAAAGTCTCCGAAATAAATTCGATGAATTAGAACTATTAATAAACACCTATAAATATGATATTCATATTATTCTTAACAGAAATATGGATAAGTCATTCTGAGAATAAATTGTTTAATTTACCTGGATATATACCTTACTTTTCAAATAGACGTGAATCATATGGGGGTGTAGCAATCTATGTGAATGGAAAAACATCTAGTTCTGTAGTCGTAGAAGAAGAATTCCAGAAATCAAATATATTAGTATTTAAATTATTAAAACAAAATATGAATATTATTGGTATATACAGGTCTCATGAAACTAAAGTAAACGATTTTCTCTTGAAAGTAGATGAAATAATTTCAAAATACACAAATACGATTATATTAGGAGATATCAATCTAAATATATTAAATATAAATAACCAAGATATTATAAATTATAAAAATATTTTACTTAGCAATGGTTTTGCTATCTATAATAAAATTTCAGAAGACTTCGCTACAAGAATAGGAAAAACATCTAAATCTATCATTGATCATCTTGTAACAGATATGATAAAATTTGAGTATATCTTCTATGTTGTTAGTACCACTCTCTCAGATCATCAAATATTTTTTATAAGTATTAATCAAAAGCCAATAAAAGAAAATATGTCCCACTTTAAAACCATCATTGATTATGAGAATATTTAAAAGAGTAGCCCATAAATAAGACTTAATTCTATAGACAATTTCGATAATTTTGTTCAAGAACTCACTATAATAATTAATGAAAATACCCACACTATACCATTAAAAAAACTAGGCGCAAAAATGAAAGGATGACGAATGAAATTATCCAAAAAATAAAGTTACGTGAATTTTATTATAAACACAAGAAAAAATATCCTCTTGATTCTCATATCGTAAACTTGTATGAGAATTGTAAGAAAGAAATAAGAACCTTATTGTTCAAACTAAAAAGTCATATTACTCGAATGAAGTAATCCGCGATCCAACTAACAGTAAAAGGCTATGGAACTTATACAAAAAAGCTATGTTTAATACAAATTCTACAAATTCTACAATCAATGTTTCAATTAAAGTACTCGAAAATGATAACTTTAAATTAACGAATAAACAAGAAATAGCTGAATTAATGAATAATTTTTTTACAAATGTTGCAGAGGAATTAAATGTACCTTCTGATCCGATTGACTACACGTACTTGAGCCAATTTCCTAGAAATATATACCATAGTTTAAACCTAATGCAAACTAACTGTGAAGAGGTAAATGCAGCTATTAATAAGTTAAAATCATCTGCGGCTACAGTATATGGTGGTATATCTACTAAATTCATAAAAAAATTTTCCTTACATCTAAGTCCAATATTAGTAAAATTTATAAATAAATCCTTTCAAAATTCAATTTTTCCAGAGTCCTTAAGGACGGCAATTATTGTTCCAGTCTTCAAAAGTGGTTCTGCAACAGACAAATCCAATTACCGTCCTATATCAATCTTAAGTGCTCTATCAAAAATCTTTGAAATAATAATAAAAAATAGATTAGATTCTTTCCTCCAAACAAATCCAATCTTGCATAAAGAGCAATTTGGATTCGAAAAAAACTCTAACACTACTGCTGCCTGTTTAGAATTCACTAATTTTATTACCACTAATATAGATCGGAAAAAATATGTTGCCTGTGTTTTCCTGGACCTCCAGAAAGCTTTCGATTGTGTTGATGACCAAGTGCTTCTACATAGGTTTATAATGATCAAATTTAATGAAGATCAGATTAATTTCTTCAAGTCGTATTTATTTTTAAATACAATCAACAAATATATTTTTTTTTATAAAATCTATTTCTTAAAATACTATTGCACAGCTTACACTTATTATTTTTATTATATACTGCTTATCTCAACTTGCAAATTAATTTTTACTTATTTACCAAATAATGATATCAGCTGATAATGTAAATATTGCGGATAATCTAAAAGTGGATTATTTTTCAGAGGTAGGCAATCATTCAATCAATGTGACATATAAAAGTAATTTAAATATTTTATATTTTAACATACAAAGTCTCCGAAATAAATTCGATGAATTAGAACTATTAATAAACACCTATAAATATGATATTCATATTATTCTTAACAGAAATATGGATAAGTCATTCTGAGAATAAATTGTTTAATTTACCTGGATATATACCTTACTTTTCAAATAGACGTGAATCATATGGGGGTGTAGCAATCTATGTGAATGGAAAAACATCTAGTTCTGTAGTCGTAGAAGAAGAATTCCAGAAATCAAATATATTAGTATTTAAATTATTAAAACAAAATATGAATATTATTGGTATATACAGGTCTCATGAAACTAAAGTAAACGATTTTCTCTTGAAAGTAGATGAAATAATTTCAAAATACACAAATACGATTATATTAGGAGATATCAATCTAAATATATTAAATATAAATAACCAAGATATTATAAATTATAAAAATATTTTACTTAGCAATGGTTTTGCTATCTATAATAAAATTTCAGAAGACTTCGCTACAAGAATAGGAAAAACATCTAAATCTATCATTGATCATCTTGTAACAGATATGATAAAATTTGAGTATATCTTCTATGTTGTTAGTACCACTCTCTCAGATCATCAAATATTTTTTATAAGTATTAATCAAAAGCCAATAAAAGAAAATATGTCCCACTTTAAAACCATCATTGATTATGAGAATATTTAAAAGAGTAGCCCATAAATAAGACTTAATTCTATAGACAATTTCGATAATTTTGTTCAAGAACTCACTATAATAATTAATGAAAATACCCACACTATACCATTAAAAAAACTAGGCGCAAAAATGAAAGGATGACGAATGAAATTATCCAAAAAATAAAGTTACGTGAATTTTATTATAAACACAAGAAAAAATATCCTCTTGATTCTCATATCGTAAACTTGTATGAGAATTGTAAGAAAGAAATAAGAACCTTATTGTTCAAACTAAAAAGTCATATTACTCGAATGAAGTAATCCGCGATCCAACTAACAGTAAAAGGCTATGGAACTTATACAAAAAAGCTATGTTTAATACAAATTCTACAAATTCTACAAACAATGTTTCAATTAAAGTACTCGAAAATGATAACTTTAAATTAACGAATAAACAAGAAATAGCTGAATTAATGAATAATTTTTTTACAAATGTTGCAGAGGAATTAAATGTACCTTCTGATCCGATTGACTACACGTACTTGAGCCAATTTCCTAGAAATATATACCATAGTTTAAACCTAATGCAAACTAACTGTGAAGAGGTAAATGCAGCTATTAATAAGTTAAAATCATCTGCGGCTACAGTATATGGTGGTATATCTACTAAATTCATAAAAAAATTTTCCTTACATCTAAGTCCAATATTAGTAAAATTTATAAATAAATCCTTTCAAAATTCAATTTTTCCAGAGTCCTTAAGGACGGCAATTATTGTTCCAGTCTTCAAAAGTGGTTCTGCAACAGACAAATCCAATTACCGTCCTATATCAATCTTAAGTGCTCTATCAAAAATCTTTGAAATAATAATAAAAAATAGATTAGATTCTTTCCTCCAAACAAATCCAATCTTGCATAAAGAGCAATTTGGATTCGAAAAAAACTCTAACACTACTGCTGCCTGTTTAGAATTCACTAATTTTATTACCACTAATATAGATCGGAAAAAATATGTTGCCTGTGTTTTCCTGGACCTCCAGAAAGCTTTCGATTGTGTTGATGACCAAGTGCTTCTACATAGGTTTATAATGATCAAATTTAATGAAGATCAGATTAATTTCTTCAAGTCGTATTTAGAAAACAGGAAACAGAGTGTTAGAATAAAAAATTATATCAGTACCGCTACAATAGTAAAAAAAGGAGTTCCGCAAGGATCCATCTTAGGCCCGGATTTATTTAAATTATATGTTGATGATATATCTTGGTTATTATTAATAGGGACTGTTCAACTCTATACTGATGATGCAGTAATCAAATATGCTGCAGATAGTGAGGAATCCTTAAAAAATTCAATTAGTCATGATCTATGTATCGTTGAGGAATGGCTTAATAAGAATATACTCTTGTTAAACATTAAGAAAACAAAGATCCTAATTTTTGAGAATAAAATTTTAAGAAATTTTAATGTATCTTACAAAAATTATAATTTGGAGGTAACTAAAACGTTCAACTATTTGGGATCAATTTTAGATAGCAAAAATAATTGGGTAAAGCACGTTGAACACGTTAATATGAAAATTAGCCCTTACATTTTCATCCTACGGCGGCTTAGGAATTTACTATCTAAGGAAGTTCTTTATATTATATATTCTTCGTATATTTTATCTAACATCACATACCTCAATCCAATCTAGAGTAGATCCACTCAATTTGCGTTAAATAAGCTAGATATCCTACATAAAAGAGCTGTAAAAATAATTCACTTTTATCCTACAAGATTTCCAACAAGAATATTGTATACAGAGCAATACTTAAGCTTTTTAATAAAATAAAAGCAAAATTATAAAAGCAAAATTATTAATAATGTAATAAAACATAATTTTATATTAAATAGGAATATTGATATACATGGTCACATCACTAGGAATAAGGCCAATTTTTATTTACAACTTTTCAAAAGTAATATGCAAAAAAGTAATTGTTTGTACAATAGTCTAAAATCTTTTAATGAATTACCTAACGAATTAAAAATAATTGAAAATCTCACAATTTAAAAAAAAAAATAAAAACTTTCATTTTAGTATCACAAGAATGTGAGAACAATAATAAAATTTAGTGCAAAATAAAGTTAATCTAATATATAAAGAAGAAAATTTGTTTGTTTGTTTGTTTATTTGTTTGTTTGTTTGTTTGTCCAGGATTCACGTAAAAACCACTGGTCCGATTGACACCAAATTTTAGAGAAATAATTTTGGGAGTCCGGGGGGTGACATAGGCTATGTCGCATTTTTATAAGTCAGCAGGTTGCGGCTCCAGAGCCGATTTAAACTTTTTCGTTTTTTTGATGTCGAGTCGAAACGGTTTGACCGATTCACTTGAAATTTTGCACGAATGTTCTTCTTATTACACGGAATTAATGGTATAAAACTGGTTGGAATAAATTAACCCCTTTCGGCCCGGCGGGCTTCCAAAAAATTTTGTGTTTCCGATTTGTGTCCAATTTTACAGGGTGGTTTTGCAGTCAAAAAGAGAGGCTGGCACAAATTTTTGTTGGGTTCGGTTAACCCGTTTGGGCACGAAGGCGCAATGAAGCTTTTTCAATGTTTTTGATGTCGAGCCGAAACAGTTTGACCGATTGACTTGAAATTTTGCACAAATGTTCCTCTTAGCAACCGCAATTAGTTGCATAAATTTGGTTGGAATAATTTAAACCATTTCGGCCTGGCGGGCTTCCAAAAAATTTTGTGTTTCCGAGTTGTGTCCAATTTTACAAAGTGGTTTCGCAGTCGAAAATAACGTCTGGGACAAATTTTTGTTGAGTTCGGTTAACCCGTTTGGGCACGAGAGTGCAAAGAAGCTTTTTCAATGTTTTTGATGTCGAGTCAAAACTGTTTGACCGATTGACTTGAAATTTTGCACAAATGTTCCTCTTAGCAACCGCATTTAGTTGTATAAATTTGGTTGGAATAAATTAACCCATTTCGGCCTGGCGGACTTTCAAAAAATTTTGTGTTTTCGATTTGTGTCCAATTTTACAGGTTGATTTTGTAGTCTAAAAGAGAGGCTGCAAAAAGTTTTAGTTAAGTTCGATTAACCCATTTTCCACGACGACGCTATGAAGTTTTCTATATATTTTATTTTCTTATACGATTAAAAGTATTTTATTGAAAATTTTGTACCAGCATTTTAATTAAAACCCACATGGTTAATTTGGTTTTGACCTGTTTGTGCGTTTTGAACAAAGATTCAATGAAATTTTCAGTTTTCTTCAAATGAAATCTAAAAATCAAAAAATTCAATTTCTTATATATAATGCTTAAGAACATAGTATTTTAAAACAGTTTTTCCAAAAAATAAGCCTACATTTCTCTCATCAAATCAGAAAAAAAAGAGGAAGAGCGTATTACAACTTTCAGGTGAGTACTAAACAAAATATAAGTTGAAAAGCAAATTTTTAAATCTTTTCTAAACCATCGACTATATTTTATTCAAACGTTGGCAATTCAAGATAACTACTATTGACATAGTATAATGACATAATGGCAAACTTAGTATCCCCATTTGACCAATAGTCATTTTAATTCAGTTAACATTATTCGCCGGGAACCTAACATCCTCAACTCTATCGTCAAGGAGCACCAAATTCTCAAGAAGCTCTCATGTATAGAAAAATTAGAGATAATCGTTCAAACTGTTTTTTAAAGTTTTTGTTTCGCAATCGATTAAAAGAACTCGACAAACCTTTTTTTTAAGTATTCCCCTAATTCAAAAAAGTTGTACCTACTTTCAAAAATTGGACGTAATTCACTTACAAATTTTTTTTTGAACAATCGTCGGCAGGGGTTAACAACTTTCAAGTCTGTTAGTAAATTGAACTTCATTTTCAAAGAAGAACACATATACGATATTTGAAGTTAATCTGTTAAATCATTTCTAATATATAGCAAAGCAACGAAAAAACCTATAAAAAGCTGTTGGGCCACGATGGGTTAACGGAACTCCACAAATATTTTTTTGTGGCATTTATAGGCAAAGTAGTATCTCAAAAAATTGGCTGAAACTTGCTTTTTTACAATTTTCAAGCTTCCGGGCAACGCCGGGTAAATCAGCTAGTCTAATATATAAAGAAGAAAATTTGTTTGTTTGTTTATTTGTTTGTTTGTTTGTCCAGGATTCACGTGAAAACCACTGGTCCGATTGACACCAAATTTTAGAGGAATAATTTTGGGAGTCCGGGGGATGACATAGGCTATGTCGCATTTTTATAAGTCAACAGGTTGCGGCTCCAGAGCCGTTTTAAGCTTTTTCGTTTTTTTGATGTGGAGTCGAAACGGTTTGACCGATTAACTTGAAATTTTGCACGAATGTTCTTCTTCTTAGACGGAATTAATGTTATAAAGTTGGTTGGAATAAATTAACCCCTTTCGGCCCGGCGGGCTTCCAAAAATTTTGTGTTTCCGATTTGTGTCCAATTTTACAGGGTGGTTTTGCAGTCAAAAAGAGAGGCTGGCACAAATTTTTGTTGGGTTCGGCTAACTTGTTTGGGCACGAGGGCGCAATGAAGCTTTTTCAATGTTTTTGATGTCGACCCAAAACAGTTTGACCGATTGACTTGAAATTTTGCACAAATCTTCCTCTTAGCAAACGGAATTAGTTGTATAAATATGGTTCGAAAATATTAACCCATTTCGGCCCGGCGGGCTTCCAAAAAATTATTTGTTTCCCATTTGTGTTCAATTTTACAGGGTGGTTTTGCAGTCGAAAAGAAAGGCTGGCAAAAAATTTTTGTTGGGTTCGGTTAACCCGTTTGGGCACGAGGGCCCAATGAAGCTTTTTCAATATTTTTGATGTAGAGTCAAAACGGTTTGACCGATTGACTTGAAATTTTGCACAAATGGTCCTCTTAGCAACTGCAATTAGTTGTATAAATTTGGTTGGAATAACTTAACCCATTTCGACGTGGCGGGCTTCCAAAAAATTTTGTATTTCCGATTTGTGTTCAATTTTACAAGGTGGTTTCGCAGTCGACAATAGAGTCTGGCACAATATTTTGTTGAGTTCGGTTAACCCGTTTGGGCACGAGGGCGCAAAGAAGCTTTTTTAATGTTTTTGATTTCGAGTCAAAACCGTTTGACAAATTGACTTGAAATTTTGCACAAATGTTCCTCTTAGCAACCGCAATTAGTTGTATAAATTTGGTTGGAATAATTATACCCATTTCGGCCTGGCGGACTTTCAAAAAATTTTGTGTTTTCGATTTGTGTCAAATTTTACAGGTTGATTTTGCAGTCTAAAGAGAGGCTGCAAAAAGTTTTAGTTAATTCGATTAATCCGTTTTCCACGACGACGCCATGAAGTTTTCTATAAATTTTATTTTTATACGATTAAAAGTATTTTATTGAAAATTTTGTACCAACATTTTAATTAAAACCCACATGGTTAATTTGGTTTTGACCTGTTTGTGCGTTTTGAACAAAGATTCAATGAAATCTTCAGTATTCTTCAAATGAAATCTAAAAATCAAAAAATTCAATTTCTTATATATAATGCTTAAAAACATAGTATTTTAAAACAGTTTTTCCAAAAACGAAGCCTACATTTCTCTCACCAAATCATAAAAAAACGAGGAAGAGCGTATTACAACTTTCAGGTGGGTACTAAACAAAATATAAGTTGAAAAGCAAATTTTTAAACCTTTTCTAAACCATCGACTATATTTTATTCAAACGTTGGCAATTCAAGATAACTGCTATTGACATAGTATAATGACATAATGACAAACTTAGTATCCCCATTTGACCAATAGTCATTTTAATTCAGTTAACATTATTCGCCGGGAACCTAACACCCTCAACTCTATCGTCAAGGAGCACCAAATTTTCAAGAAGCACCATGTATAGAAAAATTAGAGATAATCGTTCAAACTCTTTTTTAAAGTTTTTGTTTCGCAATCGGTTAAAAGAACTCGACAAAACATTTTTTTAAGCATTCCCCTAATTCAAAGAAGTTGTACCTACTTTCAGAAATTGGACGTAATTTACTTACAAATTTTTTTTTGAACAATCGTCGGGTCGACAGGGGTTAACAACTTCCAAGTCTGTTAGTAAATTGAACTTCATTTTCAAAGAAGAACAAATATACAAAATTTGAAGTTAATCGGTTAAATCATTTCTAATATATATAACAAAGCAACGAAAAAACCTATAAAAAGCTGTTGGGACACGATGGGTTAACGGAACTCAACAAATATTTTTTTGTGGCTTCATTTATAAGCAAAGTAGTATTTCAAAAAATTGGCTGAAGCTTGCGTTTTTACAATTTGCAAGCTTCCGGGCAACGCCGGGTAAATCTGCTAGTCTAATATATAAAGAAGAAAATTTGTTTGTTTGTTTGTTTGTTTGTTTATTTGTTTGTCCAAGATTCACGTGAAAACCACTGGTCCAATTGTCACAAAATTTTAAAGGAATAATTCTGGGAGCCCGGGGGGTGACATGGGCTATGTCACATTTTTATAAGTCAACAGGTTGCGGCTCCAGAGCTGTTTTAAGCTTTTTCGTTTTTTGGATGTCGAGTCAAAACGGCTTGACCGATTGACTTGAAATTTGGCACAAATGTACTTCTTAGCAACCGGAATTAATTGTATAAATTTGGTTCGAATAAATTAACCCATTTCGGCCTGGCGGGCTCCCAAAAAATTTTGTGTTTCCGAATTGTGTCCAATTTTACAGGGTGGTTTCGCAGTCGAAAATAAAGTCTGGCACAATATTTTGTTGATGTCGGTTAACCCGTTTGGGCACGAGGGTGCAAAGAAACTTTTTCAATGTTTTTGATGTCGAATCAAAACGGTTTGACCGACTGACTTGAAATTTTGCACAAATGTTCCTCTTAGCAACCGCAATTAGTTGCATAGATTTGGTTGGTATAATTTAACCCATTTCGGCCTGGCGGGCTTCCAAAAAATTTTGTGTTTCCGATTTGTGTCCAATTTTACAGGGTGGTTTCGCAGTCGAAAATAAAGTCTGGCACAAATTTTTGTTGAGTTCGGTTAAACCGTTTGGGCACGAGGGTGCAAAGAAGCTTTTTCAATGTTTTTGATGTCGAGTCACATCAAACAGGTTGACCGATTGACTTGAAATTTTACACAAATGTTCCTCTTAGCAACCGCATTTAGTTGTATAAATTTGGGTGGAATAAATTAACCCATTTCGGTCTTGCGGACTTTCAAAAAATTTTGTGTTTTCGATTTGTGTCCAATTTTACAGGTTGATTTTGTAGTCTAAAAGAGAGGCTGCAAAAAGTTTTAGTTAAGTTCGATTAACCCATTTTCCACGACGACGCTATGAAGTTTTCTATAAATTTTATTTTCTTATACGATTAAAAGTATTTTATTGAAAATTTTGTACCAGCATTTTAATTAAAACCCGCAGGGTTAATTTGGTTTTGACCTGTTTGTGCGTTTTGAACAAAGATTCAATGAAATTTTCAGTTTTCTTCAAATGAAATCTAAAAATCAAAAAATTCAATTTCTTATATATAATGCTTAAATACATAGTATTTTAAAACAGTTTTTCCAAAAAATAAGCCTACATTTCTCTCATAAAATCATAAAAAAACGAGGAAGAGCGTACTACAACTTTCAGGACTAATCAAAATATAAGTTGAAAAGAAAATTTTTAAACCTTTTCTAAACCATCGACTATATTTTATTCAAACGTTGGCAATTCAAGAAAATCCCCTTTTGACCTATAGTCATTTTAATTCAGTTAACATTATTCACCGGAAACCTACCATCCTCAACTATATCGTCAAGGAGCACCAAATTGTCAAGAAGCACTATGTATAGAAAAATTAGAGATAATCGTTCAAATTTTTTTGCAAACTGTTTTTTAAAGTTTTTGTTTCGCAATCGATTAAAAGTACTCGACAAACCTTTTTTTTAAGTATTCCCCTAATTGAAAGAAGTTGTACCTACTTTCAGAAATTGGACGTAATTTACTTACAAATTTTTTTTTGAACAATCGTCGGGTCGGCAGGGGTTAACAACTTTCAAGTCTGTTAGTAAATTGAACTTAATTTTCAAAGAAGAACACATATACGAAATTTGAAGTTAATCTGTGAAATTATTTCTAATATATAGCAAAGCAACGAAAAACCCTATTAAAAGCTGTTGGGCCACGATGGGTTAACGGAACTCCACAAATATTTTTTTGTGGCATTTTTTTTTTATTTTTTTTTTTTTTTTTTTTTTTTATTTATTTGAAACCAAAACAAGGTTTTTACAAAAAAATTCTTAAAACTAAAACTTATAATTAACATGAAATTTGATTACATTGCCAAAAAAATTTTAAAAACATTAGAACCAAAAGTATAATTATTTGTTTATTTGTAGAAAATGCATACAAAGCAAAAACACAGTTGAAATTAAATTTATGAATACTAACTGTATTAACTAACTGTATAAAATAACTAAATTAAAAAAAAAAAAAAAAAATAATATGAACTTGAAGTGTAATATGATTTAATGAAGGTTAAAATTATTGTCTTAGGTCATGAATGAATTTTAAGTTTAATTTATGTTTAAAAGTGTATCGAGAAATTTGTGTAGAATAAAGATGACTGTGTTTATTGAATGTAATGCAACATCTATTTATTGGTTCATTTTTTCCATATTCAGTTCTATGAGTATTTATAGGCAAAGTAGTATTTCAAAAAATTAGCTGAAACTTGCTTTTTTACAATTTGCAAGCTTCCGGGCAACGCCGGGTAAATCTGCTAGTTGAATATATTTATATATTTTTTTTTTTTTTTTTTTTTTTTTAACTTTAATTATTTTAATTTTAATTATTTGATTTTAATCTCTAAACCTATAAAATACGTAATGTACATAGGGTTTTGTTTTATATTGATATTGTCTGACGTTTGAACCTAATTTTAAAAAAATTACGAGACCAAAAAGCTAAAGCTAGGGTCATTAAAAAAACAATATTTTTTTAGTGTATGTTATTTAAATATTACTATTACTTTATATAATGAATTACCCATATATTAATACTTATATTATTAAATTAAATATGAATTGTTATTATATTGTGAATTGAATAAAGAAAAAAAATAAAAAAAATAAAAAATATTTAGTTTTTAATTTATAAAATATAAACATAGTATGTTTTATAGTAAAATTCTTAGCCTTTTGAAAATATAAAAGTGTTAAATAAGTTCGGAAATAGGAAATAGTGTATCAAATTTAAATTTTTCTAAATTAATCTTTATTAATTTCGAATATATACTTTTAAGTCTTGGTAGTAGGGGGTTAGTACGCAAACCGCTATTCCATATCATCCAAAATTTTACGTACACAAAACAAATAAGAAAAAACACCTGTGTCCCAAATATATCGTTCTATCTTCTTTGGTTTTGAAATTATACTAGTTTGGCCAAATTTCGATCAAAAAGTTCTAATCCGCGCCGTATTCTCATTACTAGTAACCTACAAAACAAATTTGATGAAGGCAGCGCCATTAGTTTTTTAGTTATCCTAATTTTTTTTTATATATTCGTTAGCCCTTAAACCCATTAAAATTTCCAGAATCCGACTACATTGGACAATGTCGCCCATATACTATCCCCGCCGTAATTTTAGTCCTAGAAACATACAGTTAAAATTCATCAAGACAGCTCCATTATTTTTTGAGTTATCGTGCATACCGATGGACGGACAGACGGACTTGGCTATATAGACCCAGGAGGTCATGCTGATCACAAATATATATACTTTCACATATCTAGCTTGCTTCCTTTAGGTATTTACAAACACCATACCAAAGTTAATATATCCCTTTACCTATTCTATAGTTGTAGGGTATAAAAATACCACTGATCGAAAGAATATTTAAATATTTTTTAATTATTTCATCGTTAGTCACCCATATAAGTGTACAAAAAATTGTTAAATATATCTGAAAAATTTTAGTAATATAAATATTTGTGTTTGTACCTATTTATTTATTACAAATAATAGTGAAATCGATAGAAAACCTGTTAGCAAGTGCGAAATATAATGTTGGGACTTCAATGTAATTTTTGAAAAACATGCACTGGTAAATAAGGTTCTGTTTTATAAAAATATAAAAGTTTTAATTTTTAAGTCCTAATAGCCCATCAATGAGGAAGGTCCCCAAATTTTCGCTAAGCGAGCTTATGATTATTGTTGAGGATCTGCCCATCCCGCTCCTGCCCCATCATTCAATTTTTTTAAGTTCTGGAAAATTAATTACGAACTCCACCAAAATTTGGAATATTACCTATAATTTTATTATCTAAGCAAAAATGGTTAAAACTTAGATACATTTTCTTCAATTTAAAGAACCCCTCTTAAATTTAAGAAAAACCTTTAACAAATGTTGAAATATAAAGCTGCAGCTTTAAATTTTGTACATCTGTAAAAAAAAATTTTAACTGGTACCCAAGTAACAGGTGTTAAAAAATAGCAAAATTTCAAATTACTAACTACTGCTAGGGATTTCTCAAAAATTTCAAGGCCCTAGCTTGAACTGTTTAGAAGATATGTGGACCAAAAATTTAGCAAAAATTGAGTTTATCATAATAGTATATTTTAGTACCGTATGGCAAACCTATACATTTTAGCAATAGTATGTTTTTTGTTTTTTAAGCAATTTTTGTGATGCCTAAGATAGCAACTCTCTTTTACCGTTTTTAGATTGAAAGTATAGCTAACAAATTCTTGTTATACCAATTTAAATATAGGGCTTTTTTATAATTTTCGGGGGCTGTAGCTTCTTCATTCTTCAAAATTAAAAAAAAACTTTGACACATGTTGAAATATTATTAAAGAACTTTGAATTCTGTGTATCAAAAAATCCAAAGTATACCAAAAAAAAACTTTGAACAGGTATTCAAATAAGAGGTGTTCAAAAATTGCAAAATTTCAATTTTCGAGCCCTTAAAGCTCCAAAACAGGGGCCTTGAAAAAATAATTTTATTGGCGAATTCTACTAATTTCTGCGGTTCTTACTTCACCCAAAATTTCAAGACTCTAGCTTGTGGTCAAAAATTTTGCAAAAATTGAGTTTTGAATAATGGTAAATTTTAGTACCGTATGGCATTTGACTTTTAAAAATTATTAAAATATAAAATCTGCTATCTTTTGCTGTTTTCAGATTGAAAATACACCTAATAGGCCTCTTTTTATAACAATTTGAATATAGGGCTTTTTCCAACTTTGGGGGGCTGTAGCACCGTAACGGTTGGGGCTACAGAAAAAGAATTTTCTACAAAAAACCCACCCGTGGTAAAAATTTCTTTACTCTATTGCAAACGGTGTACAAGCATTTGTAAACATACGGACGGACGGACAGTTGGATTGACAGACGGACAGACGGACGGACAGAGTGAAGCTATATGAACACATTTTTACAAAATTTTTTGACAGTGTGCTAAAAAGGGCCACCTTCGGAATTTTCGGATGAATTTTGATGTGAAAACATTTGCTTCCAATTGTAATTTTGAAAGTGCATCGGCTACTTTGTAAATGCATCCTGGCTTAAAAATTAATTCGTTATTGAACTCCTCAATTCCAGCTTTCCATCTTTTTAACTTTGCATTGTTGTTTCTGTTGCTTAAACTGAATGTTAATGGCTGATGGTCAGTTAATATTTTTACTTTTTTTGCATCATATAGGTAATTTCTAAGATTGTCCAAGGCTCATTCCTTCGCCAACATTTCCGTTTCATTCGTTGCGTAGTTTTCCTACATTTTATTCAGTGACCTGGATATGTAAGCTATAGGGCGATCTTTGCCGATTTTGCCCTGTGAAAGGACAGTTCTTATGGCTTGATTCTACGCGTCAGTTGTAAGAATAAAAGGTTTTTCAAAATTTGGAAAAACTAAAATATCTGAGGAAGATAATAATTTTTTTAGAGAGTTAAATGAATGTAATTCTTCTTGGTTCAACTTTATTTCAATTTTTTTCGACTGATTTGATTTTATTAGAGAATTTTCTCCTCTTGTAAGGTTTGTGAGTGGCTTTGCGTCCTTAGCGAAATCTTTAACAAAACGCCTATAAAATAACAAACCTTTTAAGTTTTTCAAATTTTCTGGAGGTTTGATATTTTTAATTGCCAATACTTTCCTGGAATCAGGTTTTTTTCCTTTGCTAGTTATTACGTATCCTAAAAACTCAGTTTCATCCTTTAAAAATTCGGTTTTATCTAAATTAACCTTGAGTCTAGCTTCTTCTAATTTTGCAAATATCTTTTCAATGTTTTTAAGGTGCTCTTCTTTTGTTTCTCCTCCAAAAATTATAACATCATCGGTGTAGACATAGCATATTTTGCCAATATATTCTTTTAGTACATTATCAACCATGCGTTGAAAAATTGCAGGTGCATTTTTCAGGCCGAATGGTTATCTTGTGAAGTCGTATTTACCATTCATTGTTGAAAAGGCCGTTTTTGGTATGTCAATTTTTTTCATTTTTATTTGGCGAAATCCTGATGTTAAATCAATTGTTGTGAAATATTTTGAGTTTCCAAGCCATAGGATATATCTGGTATTGGATATGTATCAGCTGTTGTTATTGCATTTAATTTTTTAAAATCTATAACAATTCGATATTTTTTTATGTCGGAAGCGTCCATTTTTTTATCGACAATCCAGACCTGTGAATTATAAGGACTTTTTGAAGGTCTTATGATTCCATCCTCTAAAATTTTGTTGGTATGTTTTTCTACTTCGGGGCGCATATTTGCTGGATACGGATATGACTTGGTTTAGATTAGCTCGTCTGTTATGGTTCTTATTTCAGCTTTAACACTTGTATCAGCAATTTCCAGGTTGTTTAGTGTACCGAATATTTTGTGAAATTTTTCAACTAGATTTTGAAATTTTTTTCCTTATATTTTCATCTAAATGTTCATCTCTTATTTCAATCGTGTTAACTTGCATTGATTTTTTTTCTTTGTTTGAGGTAATTTTCAAAATATTATTTTTCGATTAATTACAGCTTCTAATTCTTTGAGTGTGTCATCTCCGATGATTCTATCGAATGACTGTAGGTCAGGAATTACATAAAAATCAAATAAAGGATCATTTCCGATGCTTGCAAAAAATTTTCCGTTTATTTTTTCTGTAATTATGACGTCACCTCCTGCTGATCGAACTTTAAAGGGATTGATTGTCGGTTTGGTATTCGTTGTTATTTCGGATTTTATAAAATTTTTTTTGCTCCCGTATCTATGAGAAATTTTAAAATATCTCCATTTTTGGTTTTATATTCTAGGTATGGTACGCTAGAGAGGCTTCCATCATAAAATTTAATTCGTCAGTTGTTTCTACTTGCATTTCTCCATTGTCATAATCTTCGTACTTCTCACCCATACATTCTTCATATTGAACTTCGTAGTTATATTGTTTTATTTGGTATAATATCTGTTGTTTGTTAGGGTAGTTATCCGAATCATTATCTTTATATTTTATTTGTTGCTATATCTTCATGAGTAATTGGGCGATTAATATAATTAACTTGTTTGCTTTGTATTCATTTGTCATTTCCATCGGTGTTGGTGGTTTTGGTTATGTAGGTCGTTGTGGTGGTGAACTGTACCTGTATTGTTCAGCGTTATAATACTAATTTTTTTTGTTGTGGTTTTATATTATTCAGGGCCTGCGTGTGTATAAAAATGGTTTTGACCTTTGATTTATGGGCGCAGTTAGTAAGTTATTGTAGCTTCTGTTGTGTATTGCGAAATTCGTGAAATTTAAATTTTGTATTTCTAAACATGTGGTGTAAGCCCCTGGCAACGTTTGAGGTTTTTGTATTATAAGAATTTTCGATATTTCTCCGTCTAATGAAAAAATCTAATACTTTGTTTCTATATGATTCTGTAAGTGCTTTTATTGTCTCGTTACCGTGATCCTCTGTTTCGATTTTGTTAACTATCAGTAAAATCTGATGGTTTATTGTGGTGTAAAACTCGTCTATTGTCATCCTTTTTTATGTCAGATTGTTTAATTGATGCTCCACCGTCCTTAAATCCCTTTTGTCTGCATAGTAAAGAGATAGTACTTTTTTGATTGTTACCCAATCATGATCAAAGCATTATATGAAATTAAAGCAGCATCTGCATTTCCCCTAATTTTTTGCCTAATATTTTGTAGTATTGCTCTATATAAGCTTTGATTGCACAACTTTGTAATCTTCTAATATAGTTTCCACATTATGTTTGCAACTCCTTTACACAGTCTGGTAATTTACTGATGGATTTGAGATCATCTTCTGTTTTTGGGGTTGCTGGTGTGGTCGGGTTTGTATTTTGTGCTACCTGTTGGTTTTGGATGGTATTTTCCAAAGCTTCCAGCCTTCTCTGTATCACTCTTATTAACTCTATTTGTGCGTTAACTGCTCCGTTTAAATTATTTACAGCAGCAGCAATATCTTCTATTTTAGCCATTGCAGATTTTCTTATTTAAACTTTGCATTTTTTTTTGTATTTTTTTTTGTATTTTGTTATATATTTAATATAAAAAAAAAAATATTTGAAAATCTTATATTTTTTAATATAATTCTTTAAAGGTCTTATTCTTTTTTAATTTTTTAAGATATGGTTTAAATATTATTTAATATATTTTTTTTTTGTTTTTTAAAAAACGTCTTATTCTTTTTATATTTTAATATTTTTTGTTATAAAGTAGATTCTACTTACAGTATAAAAGCCTTTATCATAATTCGAAAGGTTAGGCTTGCGTTAGCCTAAGCGCTTTTTTTTTTTTTTTTGAGTCTTGAATAACTTTTTTGTGCCGGTGGATCTGCTATATTTCTCCCTTTTGAATATGTGTGTTGATAGACGCGACCTTCTAATGGTACAACTACAATCACTGTACTCGGTTATAATTAAAAGGTGCCACAACAATATATATTTATAGTTAATTAAATGGTTTTTTTTCTTTAGTTTTAATTTTTTTTTTTATTAAGAAAACTAAATTAGAAAATTTATACTATTTATTCCAAATTTAACAAAATTAACTCAAGAAGTTCACTGTTTTCTTTTTTTATTTTAGAAAAATAAATTTTATAACAAGTCAGTAATTCTTTTCACAAAAAATTTTTTTTATAAATTATATTTGATTTTTTGTTGTTTTTACGCATTAAAAATTATATTGAAATTTGAGAAAAGTATTAGTTTAGTTAGTAATTCAATTTTTTGTGAATCAAATTTAATTTTGATTCTCAAACTGCAATTTACAAATTAAAATTAAACTTTAAAATTTACAAAAAAATATCATAATTGAAATTTTAAAAACCGGTTACGCGTGCAATAATTAAATTTGGTGTGAGCCATCCTTTTCTATTTTCCTTTTCACTCTATCTTCACTGTTTTCGGAATTATGCTTGTTTGGCCTAAATTCGATCAAAAATTTCTAGGACACGAATCCATGGTTAGATATCGGCCAAACGCAGTCACCGCCATAGTCTCGTTTCTTGTAACCTACAGCACAAATTTCATGAAGGTAGCGCCATTAGTTGTTAAGTTATCCTTATTATACCCTACACCTACAGAATAGGTAAAGAAGTATATTAACTTTGGTATGGTGTGTGTAGCCACCTAAAGGAGCTAGACATGGAAGAGTATATACATTTGTGGACAGCGTGACCTCCTGAGTCGATATAGACATGTCCGTCCGTCCGTCCGTAGGCACGATAACTCAAAAAATAATGGAGCTATCTTGATGAAATTTTAACTGTAGGTTACTAGGACTGAAAGTACGGCGGGGATTGCCAATGAGCGAAATCGGCCCATGGGTTCGGATTTTGGACCTTCTGCTTCTTTATATGTCCTTGAAATTAAGAATCAATTGGAGTAGTGGGTCGGAGACCATCGACACAGGTTCGAAAACCTTAAAGCATATTTTTGAAATTAATAAAGATAAAAACTTTAAACAAATGTAGAAACTTCAAATTTTAATCAAGGGTGTTCTTTACTTTTTCTCCATAATTCATGATCAATTTGAGTGGTGGTTCGGATACCTCCCGTAGACCTCCTAAGGTTTTTAAGTTTATCATTAAATTAATAAAATTAGTAACTTTAAATTAAGATAGAAGGTCAAATTGTGTACAACAATTAACCAGTATTGCAATTATGGCTGCATATGAGCGAAATCGGACAATGGGTTGGGGTTCTGGAATTTTTGATCGGCTCATGGACTAACGCATATATATAAACAAAACACGATAACTCAAAAACTAATGACGCAAATTTTCTTGATTTTTTTTAAATTTTATTAGATCATATATTTTTTATACCCTACACATATATACAGCGGCGATTGCATTTAGTGAAATCGGCCCATGGTTTTAGGTTCAGAACCTTTTAATCGTTCCAAGGGCTAATGAACATATTTAAAAAATCACGATAACTCAACAACTAATATAGCACCTTCATGAAATTGTGCAGTAGTTTCATGACTCTACGAAGATTGCTTACGGTCGAGATCGAGTCATGAGTTCGGATCCTAGAATTTTTTGATCGAATTTAGGCCAAACGAGCATAATTTTGAAACCGATGCAGATGGAACCTCCGAATTTGTTATCAGGGTGTCTTTTTTATTTCTTTAGTGTCCTCAATTTAGGACTAATTAGTTTTTATCTGTTTTAGGAGTCAATCCCTAACACTATTATGAACAGGCAAATCACTTGCCTGATGCTAAATATTTCTTCACTTATTTTATGCAGCAAGGAGAATTTGCTAGTCAATTAGTTGAGGATAAATATTGAGGATATATTTATATTAAATATTAATTCCTTCAAGTGGTCTGCAGGAATATCTATAAAATAAAAGAAAACTATATTTGTTTCAAGTCTGTTAAACTCTGATTTTTATTTAAAAATATCGATCCTTATGTACTAATTTGGATTTTTTCAAATCCATACAAATTTAATCTAGAGCAATGAAGTATTAAAATTTATTGCTAAGTTACAACTAATTTTATTTGGGTTAAAAGAATGCATTACAATATTTACTGACCTAGTTCATTATTATATAAAGATCATTGACCAAAACTTATGTGAATCATTATCATTCACTATATAACATTAGAAAATAAAAAAATATAATTTGATCACTAAAATATTATATTTGTACCATATTATGCAACGCACTTGCATCATACTTTCATACAAATATTTGTGAAATATTAGTTAACACCTGGAATTTTTGAACTAACAAAAAATATTATGTCAACATTTATGATTATTTAAATTGTATTTTTGGTAATTTACAATTATGGAAATAATTTTAGGAACAGGTTAAGATATACTACTGGAGGAGTGGGTCGGGGACCATCAACACAGTTCCGAAGACCTTAACGTATTTCTTCGAAATTAATAAAAATAGTAACATTAAATGCCTACTAAGAATCCCAAAATTAAAAATCTTATCTTTGAATTTCAAGACGATAGAAAATTTAAATTTGAAACACGAGGGTTCTTTCCTATTTCCGTTCTTTTTTAACAATTTTATATTTTTAAAAGGCTAGAAATTCTACCATAAAACATATTATTGTATTATATTTTATAAAATTTCCTTTAATTTTTATTATACCATATATTTTATTGATCTATTACCATAGGTATTATGTCATTAAGAAATTGTGTACGATACTTTAATTGTGTTCAAAGGTACTTGCTGCATGTATGTAAAATTTATTTTTATATTTAAATGAATTATATGAAAAGTTCTAAAATTGTAATTGTACTTTAGAAATATATTTATAGCACATTTTGCGTTTAAAAGCTTTTCTAATAGGTACATAAACTAATAATTTAAAATAATTGCAATATTGAAAAATTTGAATTATTAAATATATAATGCTTTGATGAAGCAATTTCTGTATTTAAGTGTACTTTTCTGCATGAACAATAAAATTTTTTTCTATATTTAAATGAATTATATGAAAATTTCTAAATTTGTCATTGTGTTTTATAATTACATTTATTGAATATTTTGCATTCATAAGCTTTTCTTAAAAGTAAATATACTAAGAATTTAAATTAAATTAAATTTTGAAATATTTGAATTATTATATTTTGTGATAAAAACATTACCAAGTGAGGGAAAAAAACCAAGGGTTTTTAAAGAGCACATTTTCAAAATTATATACGGTTTCTTACTGAGTATTTTATCATTTATATTTTTAAAAATATGTACTATGATAATATTATAATTAGTAATTTCATTAATTTATTAATTATATAACTAGTAGTGAAATACTTAGAATATAACTCCAATGCACTCAAGAAAACCTGTTAATAAGTGCGAAATATAATGTTGGATCTTCAATGTTAACGTTCAATTTTAGAAAAACTTACACTGGTAAATAAGTTACTGTTGTAAGAACATAAAAGTTTTAATTTTGAAAGCCTAGTAGCCCTTCCATGGTGAAGACTCCCAAATTTTTGCTTAGCAAACTTATGATGGATCTGCTCACCCCCCTCCTGTCTTCACCCTTCGATTTTTTTCCGGTTCTAGCAAAAATGGTTAAGACTAAGAAACAATTTCTTCAATTTAAAGAGATCTTTCAAATTTAAGAAAAACATTTAACGTGTGTTGAGTGAGCAAAATTTCAATTTTCGAGCCCTTATAGCTCCTAAACAGGGGCGTGAGAAAAAAATTTTGTTAACCGACTCCTACTATCTTCAGAGGACCTAACTTCTCCCAAAATTTCAAGACCCTAGCTTGAACCGTTTAGAAGATATATGGGTCGAAAAATTTTGCAAAAGTTGAGTTTAGCTTAATGGTAAATTTTAGTACCGTATGGCAAACCTATACATTTTAGCCTTATTTTTTTGTGAAGCCTATAAAACCAACTATCTTTTGCCGTTTTTAGATTGAAAATACACTTAACGAAACTCTTGTTAGAACAATTTAAAAATAGGGCTTCTTCCAACTTTGGTGGGCTGTAGCTCCGTAACGGGTGGGGTTACAACAAAAAGTTCTTCTACGAAATTATTTTTTTTTGTAATATCTACTAGTAGTTAAAATTGTTTTACTCTATTTCAAACGGTGTAAAAGTTTTTGTAAACATGCGGACGGATGGACTATGTCTGTTAACTGACTCTTACTTATTTCTGAGGATTTAACTTTTCCCAAAATTTCAAGTTTCTAGATTTAGTCGTTCAGAAGTTATGAGGGACCAAAAATTTTGCAAAACTTAGTTTTGGATAACGGTAAATTTTAGTACCGTATATTAACCCTATACAATTGGTTTTTAAAAATTTGTAAAGCTTATAAGAACAGTTGTCTGTAACCGTTTTCAGGTTGGAAATATACCATATAGAACTCTAATTATAAAAGTTTAAATATAGGGCTTTTTCCGAACTTGTGGGGCTGTAGCTCCGTAGCGAGAGAGGCTACAAAAAAAGTTTTAACATTAAATTATTTTTATTGCAATACCTATCCATTTCTGATATTTTTTAGTCAGTTGTAGGTAAAAAGAGACGGACGAACGTACGGACAGAGCGAAGCTATATAGGCACATTTTTACAAAATTTTTTGAAAATGTGCTAAAAACCATCAAATTACACAACCATTTATATATACATTATCACACAATTTATTTTGAATAACTTTGATTTTAATGAAAATTAGTGACAGATATAACAGCAGCATTATTATTGTAATATTTATTAGAACAGAAGTTCTTAAAATGCCTTATCATAAATATGAAAAATGAGAATTTGAAATTCTAATCGCAATATTTCAATCTGTAATGAATCTTTTCCGTACTTGTAATCTGGATCAAGTTATATTTCAAGGAAACCTAAATAGGATTTCTAAAAATCTATAAATTAAATCTAACCAGAATTTTTCAACTTAAAAGAATTAAAATAATAAAAATTGAATTATATATAACATTAACAAATAAATAAATTAAAACAATATATTTAACAAGTAAAAAAACAGTCAATCGGTACATCCGAATTAGAAATACCCTTCATCTATTTGGTTCAAATTTAATGGGAAGTTCATAAGTCATTTTAAAACAATAAAAGCTCTTATTAGTTTGATCTTAAGACATGGCTAACCAAATTAACTTTATAGTACCAAAAAACATTTTCTAATTACTTTATCTATTCAAAAATTTTACAAATTCTATAAATCTATCTATTTTCGATATTTTACAATTTCTAAATCTATTTAAAAATATTAAAAAACAAAAAACCTTGAAATAAATGAAAATGTATTTATTTCAATTCAATTATGAAAGTTAAAAAATTTGAATTATTAAATTTTGTGATAAAAAGCTAATCAAATATAGTATATTTAATAATTAAAATTTTTCAATATTGCAATTATTTTAAATTGTTAATTTATGTACCTTTTAGAAAAGCTTATAAACGCAAATTGATGAAAAGCTTCTATAATCTGAACTCATTGACCTATCTCGACCAGAACCAATTCCCATGGTACTTTCGTTACTAGTAACCTAGAGTTTAAATTTCATCAAAATAGCAATTACATGTTCGTTAGCCCTGAAACTGATTAAAAGGTCCAGAATCCGAACCCTTGGGCTGATTTCGCCCTTATGCAGTCCGCGCTGTACTTTAAGTACTAGTTAACCCTTGTACACAATTTGAACGTTCTATCTTAATTTTAAATTACTATTTTTAGTAATTTCAATTATAAGCTTTTAAAACATAAGAGGTCTAAGAGGGATACTGAACCACCACTCCAATTGATCCCAAATTAGGGGGACACACAAGAGATAGTAAAGAACACCCTTGTGCCAAATTTGAAGCTTCTACATTTTTTCAAGTTGCTATCTTTATTAATTTTAAATATATGCTTTAAGGTCTTCGGAAATGTGTGGCTGGTCTCCGACCCACTACTCCAATGGCGCACAAATTTCAAAGACACTAAGGAAATAGGAATGGACACCCTGATACCAAATTTGGAGGTTCTATCTTCAATGGTTTCGGAATTATGCTCGTATGGCCTAAATTCGATCAAAAAGTTCTAGGTTCCGAACACATGGTTTAATCTCGACCGGACGCGATCCCCGCCGTAGTTTAATTACTATTAAATTTAATTGGAAGTCCATAATTTATTGACTTTGGTAAATTTAAATGGATTTGGAAGAATCCAAAATAGTATATAAGACTCGATTTTTTAAAAATATTATCCTATACTGACCTAGTATCATTCTATAAAAACAATTTCCATATTAAAATATTTATCATACAAAATATTATGATTTGTATTCAATTGCATACAAATTCATATAAAGCAAAAACAACGAAAATAAGAGTTCGGGAAGATTTGAAAAATTAAAAAAGATATTAACCAGTGTATATAAAAATTACAGAACACCTAATGTTCAGTTGGAAGAAATTGAGAAACAAGTTCAAAAATTAAGGGAAGAAGACAAAATTGAACATTCTACAAGTCCATACAACTCACCGTTATTAATAGTGCTAAAAAAAAACCAAGATGGAGAAAAGAAGTGTAGAATAGTAGTACATTTCAGATCAATAAATAAAAAAATTGTAGATGATAATCTTAACAAGACTAGATGATAAATTAGGTAAATCCAAATATTTTTCTACACTGCATATGACAAGTTCATTTCATCACATTCCGTTACATCAGAAATCTAGACAAATGACCACATTTTCAACAAACAAAGGTCATTATCAATTTAAAAGACTACCATTTGGATTAAAAATATCTACAAATAGTTTTCATCGAATGCATTGCATTAAGCAGTTTGCAAGAAGCTGCATTTCTATATGAAGATGACATAAAAGATAAACCTATTAATTATGCTAGTAAATCATTAAATTGACATGAAACATGAATTATATAAGTAGATTATAGAAAAAGAACTTTTGGCAATACATTGGGGTATTAATTATTTTAGACCATATCTTTTTGTAAAAAATTTATAGTTTATACCGACCATAGGCCTTTAGTCAGATTATTTACTCATAAGAATACATCTTCTAAATTAACAAGGATACGAGGTGATTTAATGGATTAAGATTTTGAAATAATATTTAAGCAAAGCAAAATGAATACAAATCCCGATGCGCTTTCAAGAATACAATTAGACTCTGCAAAATTTATAGAAATGATACCAAAGAACATAAATATAGTAAATGTAATAACAAGAAATATGAGAAATAAAAAGGAGGAAAAATTAAATGAGACTAAAATAAAACCACCGAAACCTTAAAAACACATATAAAGATTGATCACCTTCACATTTGGAACGCAACATCATTATTAGACATAAGGTATTTAAAAAAACTGAAATTTAAAAGCAATGTAAACAATAATATATTGATAACTGGTACCAGAGATGAAAATTATTATAAAAATGAAAAATGCAAAAATTACGAAGGAAATAATGAAATTAAAATTATAGCATCAAAAAAACGAGATAATTGTAGAATATAGCGATAACTCTTTATTAGATGTAAAATTGATTCTGTGGAAACTATTATTCAAAATTAACAATTATAATATAAAAGAAGTAGCCTTGGCAAATAATGATACCATATTTAAAATAATGGATATCCAAAAATTTAAAGATATATTTAATGAGCTGCAAAATACTTCTAAAAATGTAGATTGTTTAAAAATTATACTATATGAACCTCCAAAACAAATTAAAAATAAAAAAGAAATGGCCGAATTAATAAAAAATTATCATAATACAAAATATGGTGAACATTGCGGAATAAACAAATGTATAAGCCAATTAAAACAAAAATATGTATGGAAAAATATGAACAAAATGGTTAGAGAATATATTGTGATATATGCAACAAAATAAAAATTACAAAATACACAAAAGAAAATTATGTTATTTTTTTTTTTTTTTTTTTTTTTTTGCCAGCAACTCTACGTGCTAACTGTTCACTGTGATAGGCTAAACAGCCTGACTATATATGTGTATGTCGGAACAGGGGAGATATATTCATATATTAGAACTGATCAAATGAATTCCACATACAATTTAAACATGAGATAGTACTACGCCTTATAACATGTATAAATGTCTTAGATTTTAAATAAATACAGTTCTATTTTTGTTTTATATTGTAATAATTTTGTACTTGAGTTATATGGTATTCTATATCTGTGAGTTATATTATTTAATTGAAATATTTGTTTACATTTTGTATTTGTTTATATTGTTATATTTATTTATTTATTATTAAAGATATATAATTATTAATTATTAATTAAGCCATTAATTTGAACCCAAAGGCAAATGGTAGCTGAGTCAAGTTGAAAACCAGATAAGTTTTTTTTCACTTTCACTGGGATTCGAACCCGGGGCCTCTTGCATGAAAGTCGGCACTCTAACCACTGTGCCACCCAGCCGTTAACAGACACACCCACAACATCATTTGAAAGAATTACTGTAGATACTGTTGGACCATTAAGACCGTCGAATAACTGCAGGTATATACTTACGCTACAATGTGAATTAACAAAATATGTTGAAGCTTTTCCAATAGAGACAAAGGAAGCAGTAACAGTCGCAAAAATAATAGTCGAAAAATTTATTTTAAAGTATGTATGTTTTAAAAAATTAAAAACCGACAAAGAAACAGAATTCACGAATGAACTTGTAAAAAACATCTGCAAATTTTTGCACATTGAAAAAGTAACATCAACACCTTATCACCATAAACACTAGGTTCCATAGAGAGAAATCATAGAGTATTGAATGACTATTTAATGAGTTTAGAAAGACAAGACAATTGGGACGAATGCTTACCATACTACACGTACTTTTATAGCTCGACACCACATACTACGACTAAATATTCACCATTCGAATTAGTTTATGGAAAGATTAGCGCACTTTCATGCACTATATTAGAAAGTAAACATAGTATCTATAATTTAGATGACTATCTTAATGAATTAAAAACAAAATTAAAGTATGCGAATGAAAAAGCAAAAAATCTTTTAATAAAGAAACAGAAAGAATTGAACAAGATGATATAAATAAATCTAATTTTAGAATAAATGATTATGTATATTTAAAAAAAATAATAAAAACCATAGGATAAACCATTTAAAGGACCATATAAAATTATCTTACAAAATGGTTCAAATAGTGCAGTAATGATAAATAATAGAGAAATAGAATTACATAACAAATAATTTAATTAAATCTAACAAAAACTATAAGAATAAGTAGGAAACAAAAGTATCATTTTTAAATTTAAAAAAAAAAACTTTTAATTTAATAATTCTTAATAACTTAATTTAAAATTTATTACAAGTATAATATAAAGAAAGTATATATAATGTAAAAATATTTTATTTTCTGATAAAATAACTAAAATAAATTACTTCAGATTTTAAGAAATAGAAACTAATTATTTTTTTTCTTTTGGGGAAGGATGTAGTATATTCATATCACAAAACTAATTATTTGTTTTATTTCAATTATATTAAATTATAAAAACCAGCATTTTTAATGCAGGAACTTATAGTTTAACATAATTTAAAATAAACTTAATTATTATCATATATTTGTAAATTGTAATTTGTAAATTATAACGTATGCATATGTCCATGGTTTACGGTACAATCTAAAAACGGAAAAGTAGGCAGAATTGCCAGGTGGCATGCGATATCCTTTTCGCAGTTAAGATATTTAAAGGAACTTTCTGCATCAGATATTTGGTGAGCATCTAAGTTATATTACATATTTATTTGATGAGTTAGTGTTAGGAAATGACCTATGACAGGTCCAATCATATTACACTGTATAATTTTAAAATTCAGGTATTTAAAAACACTGGGGTTTTTTCATCAAATGTTTTACTTAAAGCTGTTATATCTTAAAACATAGTTACTAAATTTTTCACTTAAAAACAAGTTTAAGCTTTGTGAATAATTTTGTAGTATTTTTAAAATATTCTTTATTTATTAAAGATAGGATATAGACTTCGGCTAGTATTTTCGATATTAAAATTTTTCTTGTAAACTTTATTCAAATAATACCAATAAAGAGCACATATTATATTATATTGCTACACCATTTTTGTATAAAAATGTAAATAGAATATAATATATATTTATTAAAAATTTGTTGGAACTATAGTTCGTATTAATTATATGTACAAAAGCATTTTGATATGGTATAGACATATTCGAACTATAATTTTTTATTTTCAAAAATTGTTTTTAAAGTAAAACACCATTATTGACTACACAAAATTATTATTTTTTAAAATAATTAATTGAAATAGCAGTTTAGTTATTTCATAAATTAATTATTAATTATGAATTATATAGGTTTGCTTTTTAAAAGCAAAAATAATTTGTTATAACATATTATATCTTGTCATCAAGGATAAAAATTGCATTATATAATAAAATTTTCGTCGCTGATGATAATTATTACATTTAATTGAAACGCGTTCGTTTAATTATTTTAATAAATAATAATTTGATGTAGTCAATTATGGTGTTTTACTTTAAAAGCAATTTTTGAAGATATATGTATATAGACTGCACAAAGTTCATTTATAAACTCACTTATCAGTCATTAAATAAAACATCTTGAGTGAATTATATTTTTTTCCTAAAGCGCAAGTCATCGCAATCTCCCAGTTTTATTTAAATCAAATAAAACATTCCTTTAAGCATATAACATTTTAACATATCGCTTTAAATTGGATTTGTTAAGAGAAAATAATGGACAAACCGATTCTTTTGTTTTTCAAAACTGTTAAAATGTATGTAGCATAACTTTGGAAAATTTTTAATAAGAAGCGTGAGACTAAAATTTTTACTTGTCATTTAAATAAACTTGGTTCAAAATATTGAATTGAATTATATTGCTATTACAGTTTTAGTCATTTTACCAAAAATATGAGATTATAAATTGTTAAGAAAAAATTAATTTTTATTTAAAACTAGTTAATACCAAGTGCACGTTGCTGCGCCTCTCAATGGAGGTTTAATTTAAGTTAATGTTATTGAAAAAAGTTATCATGAAAATTAGACAGGGTCTAAATGTTAATATAAAAATGTTTTAAAGCAATTTTCTTAAATTTATCAAATTTCACTTGAAATTGTTATGAGCTGAAATATTAATTTAGTTCAAATTATTCTCCAAAAACCTACCATTCTCAACTCAATCGTCAAGGAACACCACGTATAAGAAATGTAAAGATAATGGTTTAAACTGTACTTAAAAAAAATTTTTAAAGTTTTTGTTTCCAAATCGGTTAGAGCAACTCGACAAAAAAAATTTTTTAAACTTCCCGTAATTCAAAGATGTATTACTTACTTCGTCAGATTGGACTTAATTTATTTCCAAACCTTTTTTTGGTTTCTGTAAAAAAATCTGTAAAAAGTGGCTTAGTCGTAAGGGAATTTTGGTTAACGGAATTTAGATTCTAAAATTTTTTGAGACTCCTTTTTTAGCCACACAGCAAAATAGCATGTAATTGGCTTCCAAAAATGTTTTGACCAAACGTCGGGCCAACATGGGTTAACAAATTCCGAGTTTGTTATTAGAGTCAACTCCTTTATCAATCGAATGGTGTCAATCGAACAAACCATTTTTAATTTAGAGTAAAGTAGCCGAAAAATCTTTAAAAAGTTCCTGTGCTGCAATGGGTTAACTCAACTGGACTCGACTTAAATTTTTTTTTTAATTTTTTTTTTTACACAAGACAGTACTTCGAG
This sequence comes from Dolichopus griseipennis, assembly GCA_963082915.1. Lineage (NCBI taxonomy): Eukaryota > Metazoa > Arthropoda > Insecta > Diptera > Dolichopodidae > Dolichopus > Dolichopus griseipennis. The sequence continues at coordinate 144,032,976 of OY720441.1, forward strand.
AAATTGGACTAAATTTGCTCCAAAAATTTTTTCGACTAACCGTGGAGTCATGGGGTCAGCAAAATCCAAGTCTGTAAATAGTGTCAACTCAATTCTCAAGGAGCATCACGTATAAAAAATTTGAAGTAAAGCGCTCAAACCGTTATCATTTTAGAACAAACAAGTAAAGAAACAGTCAGTCGGTGCAACCGACTTAGAAATACCCTACATCTATTTGGTTCAAATTTAAGGACATATCCATAAGTCATTTTAACACCATAGAAGCTGTTATTAATTTGATCGTAAGACATAGCTAACCAAATTAACTGTATAATACTAAAAACATTTTCTAATTACCCTATCTATTAAAAAATACTACAAATTCTTACTAATTTATCTATTTAAAAATATTAAAAAACAAACAAACTTGAAATAAATGAAAATATATTTATTCCAATTCAATTACAAAATGAAAAAATTCTAATTATTAAATTTTGTGATAAAAAGATAATCAAAGCATAATATATTTAATAATCCAAATTTTTAAAAATTGCAATTATTTTAAATGGTTAGTTTATATACCTAATAGAAAAGCTTATAAACGCAAAATATGCAATAAATGTATTTCTAAAATACAATTAAAAATTTACACCTTTTCATATAATTCATTTAAATATAAAAATAAATTTTACATAAATGCAGCAAGTACCTTTGAACATAGCTGAACCACTACAATTAAGTCTAGATTTCGGAGACACATAGGATATAGGAAATATATTCTTTGGCTTCGAAATTAAACTCGACCACAACGAATTCCTATGGTACTTTCATTACTAGTAACCTACTGTTAAATTTCATCAAAATACCAGCATCATTTTTTGAGTTATGGTGTTTGTAAGATATATGTTTGTTAGTCCTTGAACTTTTCAAGGGTTCCAGGACCCGAAATTATGGTACGATTTCGCCCATATGCAGTCCCGTCATACTTTCAATACTAGTTAACCCTTGTACACAATTGGAACGCTCTATCTTAATTTTAATTTACTAGTTTTATTAATTTCGATGATAAGCTTTTACACATTGGGGGGTCTAAGAGAGGTTCTGAACCACCACACCGGGGGCACGCAAGAAATAGTAAACCTTGTTAAAATAGTACACCCTTGTGGCAAATTGGAAGCTTCTACATTTGTTTCAAGTTACTATCTTTATTAATTTTGAAAATATGCTTTAAGGGCCTAAGAACTGAGTGGCTGGTCCCCGATCCACTACTCCAATGGGGCCCAAATTTCAAAGACACTTACGAAATAGAAAGGGACACCCTGATACGAAATTTGGAGGTTCTATCTTCATTGGTTTCGAAATTATGCTCGTTTGGCCTAAATTCGATCAAAAAGTTGTAAGTTCCGAACCCATTGTCCAATCCTCACCGTACGTAATCACCGCCGTAGTTTCGCTGCCAATAACCTACAGCACAAATTTCATGAAGATAGCCTCATTAGTTGTTGAGTTATCGTGATTTTTTATATATGTTCCTTAGCCCTGACATCGATTAAAAGGTCCGGAATCCGAACCGTTGGGCTGATTTCGCCCTTATATAGTCCGCGCTGTACTTATAGTACTAGTTAACCCTTGTACACAATTTGAACGGTCTATCCTAATTTTTAGTAACTATTTTTAGTAATTTCGATTATAAGCCTTTAAAACTTGGGAGGTCTGAGAGGGGTACAGAACCACCACGCCAATTGATCCCAAATTAGGGGAACACGCAAGAGATAGTAAAGAACACCCTTGTGGCAAATTGGAAGCTTCTACATTTTTTCAAGTTGTTATCTTTATTAATTTTAAAGATATGCTTTAAGGTCTTCGGAAATGTGTGGCTGGTCCCCGACCCACTACTCCAATGGGACCCAAACTCACAAGCCACTTAGGAAATAGGAAGGGACACCCTGATACTAAATTTGGAGGTTCTATCTTCATTGGTTTCGGAATTATGCTCGTTTGGCCTAAATTCGATCAAAAAGTTCTAGGTTCCGAACCCATGGCCCAATCCCGACCTTACGCAATTCCCGAAGTAGTTTCATTACTAGTAACCTACAGCACAAATTTGATGAAGATAGCGTCATTAGTTGTTGAGTTATCGTGATTTTTTATATTTGTTCGTTAGCCCTGAAACCGATTAAAAGGTCCAGAATCCGAACCCATGGGCCGATTTCGCCCATATGCAATCCCCGCCGTACTTTCAGTCCTAGTAACCTGCAGTTAAAATTTCATCAAGATAGCTCAATTATTTTTTGAGTTATCGTGCCTACGGACGGACGGACGGACGGACGGACATGGCTATATCGACTAAGGCGGTCACGTTGATCACAAATATATATACTTTTCCATATCTAGCTCGCTTCCTTTAGGTGGTTACAAACACCATACCAAAGTTAATATACCCCTTTACCTATTCTATAGGTGTAGGGTATAAAAAGTTTAAATACTTGCCCCACAGCCCCAACTTGGTGGTCCGTTAGAACAAAATTTTTAGTCCAAGACTTCTTTTCGTACCCAAAAACTTCTTTAAACAAATTCTGACAATCGGCTGAGCAGTTTAGGAGTCTATTCGCTACATAAAAAAACAAACAAACTTTCGCTTTATATAGATAGATACACTATTAATTGAACATACGAGTACATTGAAATAAATTTTCCCTAAACTATAATTTTGAATTAACTACTAATCGAAAATTTTAGATACAACCCGTGAGGATTGTGTGGAATCACTGTGTGTGGTGAAGTATACCTTGAGTGTGCTGTAATTACCACAACTGCTATCACCAAAACAATTTAAAAATATGATTATCTAATAACAATAATGTTTACCTAAAATTTTATGTGGTCATAATTTCAATTGCTAACATCTGTGTGTATTTTTACAAAAACAAATATATATAATTTTTTGTTAAAAATATTAAATGAAAACAAATAAAGGATGTCGGGCTACAATTTTCTACTACATATAGAAAAAAAAATTTTCTACTACATATAGGATCAATTGTGAACTGCACCAAAATTTGGGATTTTACCTAGAATTTGACCAAAGCAAGAGACAATTTCTTTAATTTAAAGAACCTCAAATTTAAGAACAACCTTTAACATATGTTGAAATATAATCCTGCAGCTTTAAATTATTTGTAAAAAAAAATTTGAACAGGTATTCAAGTTGCAGGTGTTTAAAAATAACAAAATTTCAATTTTCTAGCCCTTATAGCTCCTAACAAAAGGGACTTGATAAAAACATTTTTTTAATCGACTCCTATTAATTTCTGAAGATCTAACTTATCCCAAAATTTCATTTCAGACCCTAGCTTGAACCGTTCAGAAGATATGTCCTACGATTGGTAAAAAAAAAACTTTGTGGAGGTAAATTACGTCCAATTTTGGAAAGTAGTTAGTACTGCTTTGAATTCGTGAAAGTTTCAAAAAATACTAGAATAATCCTAGAAAAATCGTTTAAAAAAAATTTCTTTTTTACATGTTAAAATTAAAATTTACACCATGTGTAATTTTTGTGTTAACTTTTTGCAGTAACATCAACTTCGACTAAACCTACATTGAGAGGCGCAGCAACGCGTACCGGGTATTAGCTAGTTAATAAAAATAAAACTAATAAAGAATCCGAATAATAATATCTTGAAAATTAAATAACATAACATTTTCCTTCTCCACATTTTTTCGTAAGTCTTTGTTTTTTATCTACTTTGCAGTTGTTGTTTTTTAAAAATAGATTTCAGTGTGAAATTGCAGTTTTCTTCAAATGAAATCTAAAAATCTGAAAATTCAATTTCGTATATATTATGCTTAAATACATAGTATTTTAAAACTGTTTTTCCAAAAAAGAAGCCTACATATCTCTCATAAAATCATAAAAAAACGAGGAAGAGCATAGAAGGACTTGCAGGTAAGTACAAAAAAAAATATAAGTTGAAAAACAGATTTTAAAACCATTTTTAAACCATCGACTACATTTTATTCAAACGTTGGCAATTCAAGACAACTACTATTGACGTAGTATATTGACATAATGGTTTAGTATACCCTTTTGACCTATAGTCAAACATTGCCCCGCCACTCAATGGAGTTTTAATTTAAGTTGATGTTATTGAAAAAAGTTAACACAAAAATTACAGATGGTGTACGTGTTAATTTTAAAATGTAATAAATATATTTTTTTAAAAGAATTCCTACCTACTTTCTAAAATTGGACGTCATTTACTTATAAAAATTTTTTTCACCAATCGTCGGAATGACAAGTATACAAATGTACGCATACAAAATTTAAAGTTAATTTGTCAAACCGTTTCTGCTTAAGAGTAAAGTAACGAAAAAATCTGTAAAAAGCTGCTGTGCCGCAATGGTTTAACGGAACTCAACAAACCTGTTTTTGAGACTTTGACCAAGCAATTTTCGCAAAATTAGACGTAATATCCTTGCAAAATTTTTTTTTGGAAAATTGTCGGGCGGCAAGGGCTAACACAGTGAACACCATTATGAAAGAGGAACACATATACAAAATTTTAAGTCAATCTGTTAAACCATCTCTAATTTATAGCAAAATAACGAAAAAAGCTATAAAAGCTGTTGGGCCGCAATGGGTTAACGGAACTCCACAAATATATTTTTGACGCTTTCTTTTAAACTAATGCAGTATTTTGAAAAATTGGCCAAAACTAGCTTTTTTACAATTTGCACGCTTCCGGGCAACGCCGGGTAAATCTGCTAGTATCTAATATATAATGAAGAAAATTTGTTTGTTTGTTTGTCCAGGATTCACGTGAAAACCACTGGTCAGATTGTCACCAAATTTTAAAGGAATAATTCTGGGTGTCTGGGGGGTGACATAGGCTATGTCACACTTTTATATGTCAACAGGTTGCGGCTCCAAAGCCGCTTTAAGCGTTTTCGTTTTTTTGATGTCGAGTCGAAACGACTTGACCTATTGACTTGCAATTTTAAATGAATGTTCCCCTTACCAAACGGAACGGTTGAACGGTTTATATGTCAACGGTTGGTTTTAAAGTCGAAAAGAGAGGCAGACACAAATTTTTGTTGAGTTCGGTTAACCCGTATGGGCAGGAGGACGCAATGAAACTTTTTCAATGTTTTTGATGTCGAGTCGAAACAGTAACGCAATAAAGTTTTTTAAATGTTTTTGATGTCAAGCCGAAACAGTTTGAACGATTGATTTGATATTTTGCACAAATGTGCCTGTTGTTTTCTAACGGAATTTGTTGTATAAAATTGGTTGGAATATATTAACCCATTTCGGCCCAACGGACTTCCAATAAATTTTTTGTTTCCGATTGTGTTCAATTTTACAGGTTAATTTACAGTTCAAAAGAAAGGCTGCAAAAAATTTTAATTAAGCTCGATTAACCCGTTTTCCACGACGACGCCATGAAGTTCTTTAAAAATGTTTTTGATTAAACGATTAACTAAATTTTAATCAAACATTTTGTTCAAGCATTTTAATTATAAAAGGATAACGGGGTAATTTGGTTTTGACCTGTTTACGCGTTTGGCACAAAGATTCAATAAAATTTTTAAATTTTTAGTATTAACGCAAGTTAACCTTTATTCCAAAAGCTCACTTAATTAATAAGACAGTTTTCTTTTTTATCTCTTCAAATAGTGCGAAAGCTGAATGAGATAATATTAATAACAATAAAAATAAAGCTAATGAAAAATCCGAATAATAATATCCTTAAATTTAAATAACATAACATTTTCCTTCTCTACATTTTTTCGTAAGTCTTTGTTTTTTATCTACTTTGCAGTTGTTGTTCCTTAAAAATAGATTTCAGTTTTTAGCACATTTTCAAAAGATTTTGTAAAAATGTGCCTATATAGTTTCACTCTGTCCGAACGTCTGTCCGTATGTTTACAGAAACTTTTACACCTTTAAAAATAGAACGAAAAAATTTAAACTATGGGTAGATATTGCAAAAAAAATAATTTCATAGAAGAACATTTTTCTGTAGTCCTACCCGTAACGGAGCTACAGCCCCCCAATGTTGGAAAAAGCCCTATATTTAAATTGTTATAACAAGAGTTATGTTAAGTGCATTTTCAATCTGAAAACAGCAAAATAATAATAATAAAAACTTGGTCAAAAACTTGGTCAAGTTTTTATTAGGGAAAAAGAGAACTCTAAAATTATTAGAGTATTATCTGAGAAAGATCTGGAAGTAATCAATATGGGTTTGTTAAATCGTCAAATACCAATACGGCATTATATGATTTTATATTTAAAACTCAAACCGAAATCAGTAAAGGCAAAAAAGTAGCAATGGTATTTTTCGATTTGGCAAAGGCGTTTGATTCAGTTGACAGAAAGATACTTTTAACAAAATTATTTGAAGGTGGAATTTTGGATATTGAATACAATTTGCAGCTTTATATTTCAACATATGTTAAAGGCTTTTCTTAAATTTGAAAGGGGTTCTTTAATTGAAGAAATTGTCTTTTAGTTTTAACCATTTTTCCTTAGATAATAAAATTCTAGGCAAAATTCCAAATTTTGGTGGAGTTCACAATTGATCCTATAACCAAAAAAAATGGAAGAGTGCGCACAGGAGGGGGATAGGCAGATCCTCGAGAATCATCAAAAGTTTGCTTAACAAAAATTTGGAAAGCTTCCCAATTAAAGGGCTATTAGGTCTTTAAAATTAAAACTTTTATGGTTTTACAAACAGTAACTTATTCAGCAGTACTTATATGTTTTTCTAAAATAAAACGTGAAGCTCCAACATTATATTTCGCACTTGTTAACAGATTTTCTTAAAAGCATTGGGATTATATTCAAAGTATCTATTGATTTCACTATTATTCATAATTAATAAATTGATAATATAACTAAATTATAATATCATTTATCTTTAAATACTATATTTTATAAAAATAAACGATAAAATAGTCAGTTAGAAACCCTATATAATTTAGAAAATGTGGTTTTTAAAAACCCTCGGTTTTTTTCATCCTTTTTTTTATACCCGTAAATATATAGGGTATAATAAATTTGCCATTACGTTTGTGACGCAGAGAAGGAGGGGGGTAGATATAGACTCAAGTGTATGGATCGGATCAGAATCGAAAAAAAAATCGATTTAGCTATGTATGTCCGTCCGTCTGTCCGTCCGTCTGTCCGTCTGTCCGTCCGTCTGTCCGTCCGTCCGTCCGCACGATAACTCAAAAACTAAAGGAGCTAGGATCTTGAAATTTTCGCAAATTCGTTTTTTTGCAATAGCCGTCATCGCTATTTAAATCCAGCCATTTTGGTCCATGGGTTCGGGTAGCTGCCATACAACTTCCTTTTTTATATGAGTATTTCTCTGTACCTATTACAGCTACGTGTCTGAAATTTTGGCAAAAGTAGTTTAGTTTAATGGCCAAAGCTTCTGCAAAATTTGGTTGGTCTGTTGCAGTGATTTCGAGTAGCTGTCATACAACTTCTTATTTTATATGAGCATTACTCTATACCTATTAAAGCTGGGTGTCTGAAATTTTTCCAAAAATAGTTTTGTGTAATGGCCAAAGTTTCTGCAAAATTTGGTTGGTCTACTGCAAAGGGTTCGAGTAGCTGCCATATAACTCCTTCTTTTATATGAGCATTACAGTACACCTAAAGAAGCTGTATGTTTGAAATTTTGCCAAAAGTAATTAACCGGATGATATAATATATATGTTATAGTCATACGGGTATCCCAGAGTTGACACAGTCTACTCTACTACACTCTTCCTCGTTTCTAATAAAATCTAAAAATCAAAAAATTCTATTTCGTATATATAGTACTATATTTTATCCAAACGTTGGCAATTCAAGTACACTATTATTGATATAGTATAATGACATAATGCCAAATTTAGGTACTCTTTTGACCTATTGTCCAACGGCTATAATAATACTTCTGTGTAAAAAAGTTTAAGTAAACTACCAATTACCCGGTGCACGTGTCCCCGCCTTTCAATGGAGTTTTAATTTAAGTTGATGTTATTGAAAAATTTAACACAAGCATTAAACATAGTGTACATGTTAATTTTAAAATGTAATAAAGCAATTTTTTTCAAACGATTTTTTTAGAATTATTCTAGCAATTTTTCAACAAATTTTTTAAATTTCACTTGAAACTTATTATAATTATTAAGTAATAATAAAAATAAAAATTCAGTTAACATTGTTCGCCCGAAATTCATCATCTATCGTCAGAAGCACCAAATTGTCAAGAAGCACTACGCATAGAAAAATTAGAGATAATTGTTCAAAATGTTTTGCAATCTGTTTTTTAAAGTTTTTGTTTCGCAATCGGTTAAAAGAACTCGACAAAACATTTTTTTAAACATTCCAAGGAAGTATTACCTACTTCCAAAAACTGAACGTAATTTACTTACAAAATTTTTTTTTTTGGAGAATTGTAGGAATGACAAATATATACATGTATGCATACAAAATTGAAAGCCAGTTGGTCAAACCGTTTCTGCTTAAGAGTAAAGTAACAAAATCTGCAAAGTAACAAAAGAGTAAAGTAAAATAACAAAATATTTCGCAAAATTGGACGTAATATTCTTCCAAAATTATTTTTTGTACAACTGTCGGGGCGGAGTGGTTCAACAAATTCCAAATCTGTTAATAGAGTGAAGAGAATCACATATAAAAAATTTTGAAGCAATCGGGTAAACCATTTCTAATTTATAGAAAAGTAAAGAAAAAACCTATAAAAACTGTTGGGCCGCAATGTGTTAATGAAACTCCACAAATATTTTTTTGAGGGCACGCTTCCGGGCAACGCCGGGTAAATCTGGTAGTATTTTTATAAAAAAAAGGATAAAATACTCAGTAAGACACCCTATATAATTTTGAAAATGTGCTTTTTAAAAACCCTTGGTTTTTTTTATCACTTGTTTATGATTTTATGAGAGAATTTTAGGCTTTCTTTTGGAAAAAATGTTTAAAAGTACGTATATATTTTAGAATATACGAGTATATGTATTTACGCATAATTTATATGACCTTGTTAATTTTGAGATTTTATTACAAAAAAAAAGAAAACTACAATTTGTCACTAAAATCTATTTGTAAAGAATAACAACTGCAAAGTAGATAAAAAGCAAAGAATTACGAAAAAATATATAATTTCATTGAATCTTTGTACAAAACGGGTAAACAGGTCAAAAACAAGTTAGCCCGATGTGCTTCTCTAATTAAGATCTGCTTGTACTAAACTAAACTTACTAGAGAATTTAATGGCGTCGTCGTGCCCAAACGGGTAAATTAAATTCTAGTGAATTAGTTTAAATTCTGATAATCAAATTCCTCTAGTAACAGAGCCCATCTAGCAACCCTAGTTGTGAGATCTCTTTTCCTCATGGTACCTTCGAACGCTTTGCAATCCGTAACTAGCTTAAATTTTTGGCCAAGTAAATTAAACCGGAATTTTTTTAAAGCTTCAACTATAGCGAGCACTTCCAACTCGTATGACGTGTAGTTTCTCTCAGCTTCGTTGGTTTTTCTGCTATAATAATAAATAGGATGAAGTGAATCATCTGTGCCATCCTTTTGAAGCAAAATTTCACCGTATCCGTCTTGAGATGCATCGGCGTGCAGCTCTGTATGTGCTCCATATCTAAAAATGTTCAAAATTGGTTTACTTGATAAAGCTTGTTTTATCTCATTGATGGCTGCCATTTCTACCGGTCCAATTCTAAAATAAATGTTTTTTTTTTAAATTCATGTAATGAGCGTGTCTTTGTAGCAAAGTTTGGTATAAACTTTCTAAAATAATTTGCTAATCCTAAAAAGCTTTGAAGATTTTTGGCTGTAGATGGTATCGGAAAGTTCAATACGGCTTTTGTCTTCAAGCTGGATGGTGAAATACTGCCAATACAAATCCTGTATCCGAGATTCTCAATATGCTGTTGTAAAAACTGACACTTCTACTACTTTATTGGCAAACCGTTCCCAGCAGCTACGTACAATACTATCTCCAATCGCTTGATGCCTTCTTCTAACGTGTGGGACGGTATGATGATATCGTCGATATAAACTATGACGAGGCCTTGTATAATGAGATCCCTAAGAATAAAATTCATATATTTTTGAAAAACACTGGGCGAGTTGCAGAGTTCGAATGGGACCTTATTGAACTCAAATTGTCCGCAGTGTGCAACAAATGAAGTAAACTTTCGGCTTTGCTCTTGTATCGTTACGTGATGAAACCCATTTTCAAGGTCAAGAGTGGTAAAATATTTGGCCGATATCAATTTGTCTTTTGCTCTTGGATGTTGGGCAGAGGGTATCTGTCTTTAATCATATTTTTATTTATCTCTCGATAGTCAATACATAAACGATAAGAATTGTCCTTCTTATTAACGAGAACCATTTGACTTGCGTAGTCGAATGCGCTCTCCCTTATAATTCCTTCGTTTAACCACTGACTGATTTGTTGTTCGATAACTTTGAGTTCATTTGGCGGAAATCTCCTGGGAGGCTTATAAACTGGATCATCGTCAACCGTAATAATCTTCATTCGAACTGCTGATTCTTTTGGAAATTTTGGGGAGTAGTCTTTTATTAAAGCAATTACTCTATTTTGCTCGTTCTTTTCGAGGTGTGTTAGCCCGAAAACTTCTTTAGGTTCCTCCAAGTATTGGTCCAAACTATTTTTAGATAAATAGCACGAACGGTCTTTGTCTTCATTACATCCGTTTATACTCCTTCCTTCAGGCATGTTCTTTTGAATAACAATTTTACCATTGCTTATATTGACGGTGGCTTGACTCAGTAAATTCATTCCGATTATCATATCGGGTATTAAACATGATTCTTCCACATAATGAACTTCTATATTTTCATAAGTTCCACCATTGATCTCTATTGATGCTTACATGATCCCTTAGTTTTGATGTTAGAACCTAAGCCATTAATTACTATTGGTAAATTTCTAAAATTATAATTTGGATTAATTAAGTTAAAATAGCATTCTTTTAACACGCTTATATCGCTTCTAGTATCCATGAGACACTCGAAGTCAATATTATTGATTTTAGCCTTAACGCACATATTATTTTTCGGATTTTCTATAAAATGCGTTGATGCATTTTTATTTACTTCACTATGTCGATTATAGACGTCCGCTAGCTTCTCCTTACATTCTGGCCTTTTGTGTCCATATTTGTTACATCAAAAACACTTCGGGCCGTTAACTTTTCGGGGACAATTATGGGCTTCATGTTCAACTGAGCCGCAATTTAAGCAATAACGTTGACGAATTTTTCCTCTTCCTTCTATTTTACTTACAGTTATATTTCTCTTATCCACCGTTGGTTTTGAACTTTCACTTTTCGTAACTTTTTCGTAAGTCAGTAATTTTTCCTTCAATTCAGATATGTTTTTGGCACCAAAAGGAATCATTTTATTACTACGTATGTCCTTTATCCCGTCTATAACGTATTTTATTAATGAAGTTTCGTCTATTTCGATCTGAGAGGCGATGTCGAGCATGCAGTACAAATATTCGCGAAGAGATTCCTCATACTTTTTCTTTCTTTGCCGAAACTTAGCGTGAACATCGGCACTGGTGACCCTTGCTTCAAATTCTTTAAGCAGTTCATTCTTCAGGACACGGTAGCAGAAAGGTTTTGCTTCACACTCCATAAATAATTTAGCAGCACCTGTTAATGACCTTTTGCAAAAGACGAATTTCTGTAATTCATTCCATTGAAATACGCTCGCATATTGATCGAACTCGTCTATCCATTTCCTAACACTAGTGGTTTCATCCCCATTAAACGTTCGAATCACATTTTCAGCTTCACTAAAAATAATTTTTGTAGTCTTGTTCGTTTTGGGAAGGAAGATTAGAAAGTGTTGGCTCGAAGTCAACAATCGAATCGCTGCGCTATTTTGCCCTTTTGTGTTTTTTTTCTTTATTATTTTATTTTTATTTTTTTTTTTTTTTTTAAATTACGTATTGATCCATATAAATTCAATTAAATAAATAAAATATTCAAATAATGAAATATATAAAAAAAAATCCAATTTGTATAAATTTTATTTTAACAATTCAAATTATATTTTGACCCTGCCTTCGTAAATTAAGATTAATTTTTGATGCGTATACTTATACTATTATTTTTCCTTTACTTCTTTTTGTTATTTGAATATCGGTTTATTGTTTGTGATCTAATTGTATAGTAAGGTATAGTTTATTGTCGAAATATTTACATATGTACATAACTTAATGTAACAAATTAATGTAATTATTTATTTAAATTTCCAGAAAATCATCTGTGATTTTTAAGGCTGAAATGAATTAATTCATAAACTAAGAAATAAATTTTATATCATCAAAAAAATTTTTTTTTCTTAAAAATTAATAGAATATTTTTTATATAGAACTAGCAGATTTACCCGGCGTTGCCCGGAAGCTTGCAAATTGTAAAAATGCAAGTTTCAGCCAATTTTTTGAAATACTGCTTTGCTTATAAATGAAGCCACAAAAAAATATTTGTGGAGTTCCGTTAACCCATCGTGGCCCAACAGCTTTTTATAGGTTTTTTCGTTGCTTTGCTATATATTAGAAATGATTTAACCGATTAACTTCAAATTTTGTATATGTGTTCTTCTTTGAAAATGAAGTTCAATTTACTAACAGACTTGGAAGTTGTTAACCCCTGCCGATCCGACGATTGTTCAAAAAAAAAATTTGTAAGTAAATTACGTCCAATTTCTGAAAGTAGGTACAATTTCTTTGAATTAGGGGAATGCTTCAAAAAATGTTTTGTCGAGTTCTTTTAGCCCAAACGGGTTAACCGAGCTCAACAAAAATTTGTGCCAGCCTCTCTTTGTGACTGCAAAACCACCCTGTAAAATTGGACACAAATCGGAAACACAAAATTTTTTGGAAGCCCGCCGGGCCGAAAGGGGTTAATTTATTCCAACCAACTTTATACCATTAATTCCGTTTAATAAGAAGAACATTCGTGCAAAATTTCAAGTTAATCGGTCAAACCGTTTCGACTCGACATCAAAAAAACGAAAAAGCTTAAAACGGCTCTGGAGCCGCAACCTGTTGACTTATAAAAATGCGACATAGCTTATCTCACCCCCCGGGCTCCCAGAATTATTCCTTTAAAATTTTGTGACAATTGGACCAGTGGTTTTCACGTGAATCCTGGACAAACAAACAAACAAACAAACAAATTTTCTTCTTTATATATTAGACTAGCAGATTTACCCGGCGTTGCCCGGAAGCTTGCAAATTGTAAAAATTTTTTGAGATACTACTTTGCCTATAAATGCCACAAAAAATATTTGTGGAGTTCCGTTAACCCATCGTGGCCCAACAGCTTTTTATAGGTTTTTTCGTTGCTTTGCTATATATTAGAAATGATTTAACAGATTAACTTCAAATTTCGTATATGTGTTCTTCTTGGAAATTGAAGTTCTATTTACAAACAGACTTGAAGGTTGTTAACCCCTGCCGACCCGACGATTGTTCAAAAAAAAATTTGTAAGTAAATTACGTCCAATTTTTGAAAGTAGGTACAACTTCTTTGAATTAGGGGAATACTTAAAAAAAAGGTTTGTCGAGTTCTTTTAATCGATTGCGAAACAAAAACTTTAAAAAACAATTTGCAAAACAATTTGAACGATTATCTCCAATTTTTCTATACATGCTGCTTCTTGACAATTTAGTGCTCCTTGACGATATAGTTGAGGATGGTAGGTTTCCGGTGAACAATGTTAACTGAATTAAAATGACTATAGGTCAAAAGGGGATTTTCTTGAATTGCCAACGCTTGAATAAAATATAGTCGATGGTTTAGAAAAGGTTTAAAAATTCGCTTTTCAACTTATATTTTGTTTAGTCCTGAAAGTTGTAATACGCTCTTCCTCGTTTTTTTATGATTTTATGAGAGAAATGTAGGCTTATTTTTTGGAAAAACTGTTTTAAAATACTATGTATTTAAGCATTATATATAACAAATTGAATTTTTTGATTTTTAGATTTCATTTGAAGAAAACTGAAAATTTCATTGAATCTTTGTTCAAAACGCACAAACAGGTCAAAACCAAATTAACCCTGTGGGTTTTAATTAAAATGCTGGTACAAAATTTTCAATAAAATACTTTTAATCGTATAAGAAAATAAAATATATAGAAAACTTCATAGCGTCGTCGTGGAAAATGGGTTAATCGAACTTAACTAAAACTTTTTGCAGCCTCTCTTTTAGACTACAAAATCAACCTGTAAAATTGGACACGAATCGAAAACACAAAACTTTTTGAAAGTCCGCCAGTCCGAAATGGGTTAATTTATTCCAACCAAATTTATACAACTAAATGCGGTTGCTAAGAGGAACATTTGTGCAAAATTTCAAGTCACTCGGTCAAACAGTTTTGACTCGACATCAAAAAACATTGAAAAAGATTCTTTGCACCCTCGTGCCCAAACGGGTTAACCGAACTCAACAAAAATTTGTGCCAGACTTTATTTTCGACTGCGAAAGCACCTTGTAAAATTGGACACAAATCGGAAACACAAAATTTTTTGGAAGCCCGCCGGGCCGAAAAAGCTTAATTTATTCCAACCAGCTTTATACCATTAATTCCATGTAATAAGAAGAACATTCGTGCAAAATTTCAAGTGAATCAGTCAGACCGTTTCGACTCGACATCAAAAAAACGAAAAAGCTTAAAACGGCCCTGGAGCCGCAACCTGCTGACTTATAAAAATGCGACATAGCCTATGTCACCGCGCGAACTCCCAAAATTATTCCTCTAAAATTTGGTGTCAATCGGACCAGTGGTTTTCACGTGAATCCTGGACAAACAAACAAACAAATAAACAAACAAATAAACAAACAAATTTTCTTCTTTATATATTAGATTAGAAATTTGCATTCAAAACCTTTTACAAAATTACAAATAGACATGAGTTAAAAGTTTTACAAATATTGTTTTCGACCGTTAAGCAGGCCAACAAAAACTTAAAAAAAAATACATTAGGTCCAAACGGGTTAATAGAGCGCAATCATGTTTTTTGGTGAGCTTGTGAAATAATGCAATGTTTGCGTTAACTTTAAACTGTGTTAGTCGAACAATTGTTTTTTTTTTAACATATTGATTAAACCTTTTCAACAGAAAAACAAATTTATATTAAAGATTGAACTCTTTAAAGAGATCAAATTTAATGAACCCTTGTGACAAAAGGGGTTAAATGATAAAAATCAAATTAACCCTGTGAGCTTTGCTAATAAAGATTAGCTGGAAAATGTGTTCAAGATTAGCTGAAAAAAGTGTTCGTTTAAGCTCAACAACAAAAACATTGAAAAAGCTTCATTGCGCTCTCGTGTCCAAACGGCCAAAAAAATATTGAAAGCCCGCCAAGCCGAAATGGGTTAATATATTCCAAGCAACTGTATAAAACTAATTCCGTTTGCTAAGAGGAAGATTTGTGCAAAATTTCAAGTCAATCGGTCAAACTTTTTCGGCTCAACATCAAACACATTGAAAAAGCTTCATTGCGCTCTCGTGCCCAAACGGGTTAACCGAACCCAACAAAAATTTGTGCCAGCCTTTCTTTTCGACTGCAAAACCACCGCGTAAAATTAAACACAAATCGGAAACAAATAAATTTTTGGAAGCCCGCCGGGCCGAAATGGGTTAATATTTTCGAACCATCTTTATACAACTAATTCCGTTTGCTAAGAGGAAGATTTGTGCAAAATTTCAAGTCAATCGGTCAAACTGTTTCGGCTCGACATCAAAAACATTGAAAAAGATTCATTGCGCCCTCGTGCCCAAACGGGTTAACCGAACCCAACAAAAATTTGTGCCAGCCTCTCTTTTTGACTGCAAAACCACCCTGTAAAATTGGACACAAATCGGAAACACAAAATTTTTTGGAAGCCCGCCGGGCCGAAAGGGGTTAATTTATTTCAACCCACTTTATACCATTAATTCCGTTTAATAAGAAGAACATTCGTGCAAAATTTCAAGTTAATCGGTCAAACCGTTTCGAGTCGACATCAAAAAAACGAAAAAGCTTAAAACGGCTCTGGAGCCGCAACCTGTTGACTTATAAAAATGCGACATAGCCTATGTCACCCCCCGGGCTCCCAAAACTATTTCTCTAAAATTTGGTGTCAATCGGACCAGTGGTTTTCACGTGAATCCTGGACAAACAAACAAACAAACAAATTTTCTTCTTTATATATTAGACTAGCAGATTTACCCGGCGTTGCCCGGAAGCTTGAAAATTGTAAAAAAGCAAGTTTCAGCCAATTTTTTGAGATACTACTTTGCCTATAAATGCCACAAAAAAATATTTGTGGAGTTCCGTTAACCCATCGTGGCCCAACAGCTTTTTATAGGTTTTTTCGTTGCTTTGCTATATATTAGAAATGATTTAACAGATTAACTTCAAATTTCGTATATGTGTCTTTGAAAATGAAGTTCAATTTACTAACAGACTTGAAAGTTGTTAACCCCTGCCGACGATTGTTCAAAAAAAAATTTGTAAGTAAATTACGTCCAATTTTTGAAAGTAGGTTCAACTGCTTTGAATTAGGGGAATACTTAAAAAAAAGGTTTGTCGAGTTCATTTAATCGATTGCGAAACAAAAACTTTAAAAAACAGTTTGCAAAACAATTTGAACGATTATCTCTAATTTTTCTACACATGCTGCTTCTTGACAATTTGGTGCTCCTTGACGATATAGTTGAGGATGGTAGGTTTCCGGTGAACAATGTTAACTGAATTAAAAAGACTATAGGTCAAAAGGGGATTTTCTTGAATTGCCAACGCTTGAAGAAAATATAGTCGATGGTTTAGAAAAGGTTTAAAAATTCGCTTTTCAACTTATATTTTGTTTAGTACTCACCTGAAAGTTGTAATAAGCTCTTCCTCGTTTTTTTAAGATTTTATGAGAGAAATGTAGGCTTATTTTTTGGAAAAACTGTTTTAAAATACTATGTATTTAAGCATTATATATAACAAATTGAATTTTTTGATTTTTAGATTTCATTTGAAGAAAACTGAAAATTTCATCGAATCTTTGTTCAAAACTCACAAACAGGTCAAAACCAAATTAACCCTGTGGGTTTTAATTAAAATGCTGGTACAAAATTTTCAATAAAATACTTTTAATCGTATAAGAAAATAAAATTTATAGAAAACTTCATATCATCGTCGTGGAAAATGGGTTAATCGAACTTAACTAAAACTTTTTGCAGCCTCTCTTTTAGACTACAAAATCAACCTGTAAAATTGGACACAAATCGAAAACACAAAATTTTTTGAAAGTCCGCCAGGCCGAAATGGGTTAATTTATTCCAACCAAATTTATACAACTAAATGCGGTTGCTAAGAGGAACATTTGTGCAAAATTTCAAGTCAATCGGTCAAACAGTTTTGACTCGACATCAAAAACATTGAAAAAGCTTCTTTGCACTCTCGTGCCCAAACGGGTTAACCGAACTCAACAAAAATTTGTCCCAGGCTTTATTTTCGAATGCGAAACCACCTTGTAAAATTGGACACAAATCGGAAACACAAAATTTTTTGGAAGCCCGCTGGGCCGAAATGGGTTAATATTTTCGAACCATCTTTATACAACTAATTCCGTTTACTAAGAGGAAGATTTGTGCAAAATTGCAAGTCAATCGGTCAAACTGTTTCGGCTCGACATCAAAAACATTGAAAAAGCTTCATTGCGCCCTCGTGCCCAAACGGGTTAACCGAACCCAACAAAAATTTGTGCCAGCCTCTCTTTTTGACTGCAAAACCACCCTGTAAAATTGGACACAAATCGGAAACACAAAATTTTTTGGAAGCCTGCCGGGCCGAAAGGGGTTAATTTATTTCAACCGACTTTATACCATTAATTCCGTTTAATACTAAGAACATTCGTGCAAAATTTCAAATTAATCGGTCAAACCGTTTCGACTCGACATCAAAAAAACGAAAAAGCTTAAAACGGCTCTGGAGCCGCAACCTGTTGACTTATAAAAATGCGACATAGCCTATGTTACCCCCGGACTCCCAAAATTATTGAAATTTGGTGTCAATCGGACCAGTGGTTTTCACGTGAATCCTGGACAAACAAACAAACAAACAAATTTTCTTCTTTATATATTAGACTAGCAGATTTACCCGGCGTTGCCCGGAAGCTTGAAAATTGTAAAAAAGCAAGTTTCAGCCAATTTTTTGAGATACTACTTTGCCTATAAATGCCACAAAAAAATATTTGTGGAGTTCCGTTAACCCATCGTGGCTAACAGCTTTTTATAGGTTTTTTCGTTGCTTTGCTATATATTAGAAATGATTTAACAGATTAACTTCAAATTTCGTATATGTGTTCTTCTTTGAAAATGAAGTTTAATTTACTAACAGACTTGAAAGTTGTTAACCCCTGCCGACGATTGTTCAAAAAAAAATTTGTAAGTAAATTACGTCCAATTTTTGAAAGTAGGTACAACTTCTTTGAATTAGGGGAATACTTAAAAAAAAGGTTTGTCGAGTTCTTTTAATCGATTGCGAAACAAAAACTTTAAAAAACAGTTTGCAAAACAATTAGAACGATTATCTCTAATTTTTCTATACATGCTGCTTCTGAATTAAAATGACTATAGGTCAAAAGGGGATTTTCTTGAATTGCCAACGCTTGAATAAAATATAGTCGTTGGTTTAGAAAAGGTTTAAAAATTCGCTTTTCAACTTATATTTTGTTTAGTACTCACCTGAAAGTTGTAATACGCTCTTCTTTGTTTTTTTATGATTTTATGAGAGAAATGTAGGCTTATTTTTTGGAAAAACTGTTTTAAAATATTATGTATTTAAGCATTATATATAACAAATTGAATTTTTTGATTTTTAGATTTCATTTGAGGAAACTGAAAATTTCATTGAATCTTTGTTCAAAACGCACAAACAGGTCAAAACCAAATTAACCCTGTGGGTTTTAATTAAAATGCTGGTACAAAGTTTTCAATAAAATACTTTTAATCGTATAAGAAAATAAAATATATAGAAAACTTCATATCATCGTCGTGGAAAATGGGTTAATCGAACTTAACTAAAACTTTTTGCAGCCTCTCTTTTAGACTACAAAATCAACCTGTAAAATTGGACACAAATCGAAAACACAAAATTTTTTGAAAGTCCGCCAGGCCGACATGGGTTAATTTATTTCGTGCTCAAACGGGTTAACCGAACCCAACAAAAATTTTTTTATTTTGCTATATATTATATGTTGCCCGGAAGCTTGCAAATTGTAAAAATTTTTTGAGATACTACTTTGCCTATAAATGCCACAAAAAATATTTGTGGAGTTCCGTTAACCCATCGTGGCCCAACAGCTTTTTATAGGTTTTTTCGTTGCTTTGCTATATATTAGAAATGATTTAACAGATTAACTTCAAATTTCGTATATGTGTTCTTCTTGAAAATTGAAGTTCAATTTACTAACAGACTTGAAGGTTGTTAACCCCTGCCGACCCGACGATTGTTCAAAATAAAATTTGTAAGTAAATTACGTCCAATTTTTGAAAGTAGGTACAACTTCTTTGAATTAGGGGAATACTTAAAAAAAAGGTTTGTCGAGTTCTTTTAATCGATTACGAAACAAAAACTTTAAAAAACAGTTTGCAAAACAATTTGAACGATTATCTCTAATTTTTCTATACATGGTTCTTCTTGACAATTTGGTGCTCCTTGACGATATAGTTGAGGATGGTAGGTTTCCGGTGAACAATGTTAACTGAATTAAAATGACTATAGGTCAAAAGGGGATTTTCTTGAATTGCCAACTCTTGAATAAAATATAGTCAATGGTTTAGAAAAGGTTTAAAAATTCGGTTTTCAACTTATATTTTGTTCAGTCCTGAAAGTTGTAATACGCTCTTCCTCGTTTTTTTATGATTTTATGAGAGAAATGTAGGCTTATTTTTTGGAAAAACTGTTTTAAAATATTATGTATTTAAGCATTATATATAACAAATTGAATTTTTTGATTTGTAGATTTCATTTGAAGAAAACTGAAAATTTCATGAATCTTTGTTCAAAACGCACAAACAGGTCAAAACCAAATTAACCCTGTGGGTTTTAATTAAAATGCTGGTACAAAATTTTCAATAAAATACTTTTAATCGTATAAGAAAATAAAATATATAGAAAACTTCATAGTGTCGTCGTGGAAAATGGGTTAATCGAACTTAACTAAAACTTTTTGCAGCCTCTCTTTTAGACTACAAAATCAACCTGTAAAATTGGACACAAATCGAAAACACAATATTTTTTGAAAGTCCGCCACGCCGAAATGGGTTAATTTATTCCAACCAAATTTATACAACTTAATGCGGTTGCTAAGAGGAACATTTGTGCAAAATTTCAAGTCAATCGGTCAAACAGTTTTGACTCGACATCAAAAACATTGAAAAAGCTTCTTTGCACCCTCGTGCCCAAACGGGTTAACCGAACTCAACAAAAATTTGTGCCAGACTTTATTTTCGACTGCGAAACCACCTTGTAAAATTGGACACAAATCGGAAACACAAAATTTTTTGGACGCCCGCCGGGCCGAAATGGGTTAATTTATTCCAACCAAATTTATGCAACTAATTGCGGTTGCTAAGAGGAACATTTGTGCAAAATTTCAAGTCAATCGGTCAAACTGTTTCGGCTCGACATCAAAAACATTGAAAAAGCTTCATTGCGCCCTCTTGCCCAAACGGGTTAACCGAACCCAACAAAAATTTGTGCCAGCCTCTCTTTTTGACTGCAAAACCACCCTGTAAAATTGGACACAAATCGGTAAAATAAAATTTTTTGGAAGCCCTCCGGGCCGAAAGGGGTTAATTTATTCCAACCAGCTTTATACCATTAATTCCATGTAATAAGAAGAAAATTCGTGCAAAATTTCAAGTGAATCGGTCAAACCGTTTCGACTCGACATCAAAAAAACGAAAAAGCTTAAAACGGCTCTGGAGCCGCAACCTGTTGACTTATAAAAATGCGACATAGCCTATGTCACCCCCCGGACTCCCAAAATTATTCCTCTAAAATTTGGTGTCAATCGGACCAGTGGTTTTCACGTGAATCCTGGACAAACAAACAAACAAACAAACAAATAAACAAACAAATTTTCTTCTTTACATATATACTAGCAGATTTACCCGGCGTTGCCCGGAAGCTTGAAAATGGTAAAAAAGCAAGTTTCAGCCACTTATTTGAGATACTACTTTGCCTATAAATGCCACAAAAAAATATTTGTGGAGTTCCGTTAACCCATCGTGGCCCAACAGCTTTTTATAGGTTTTTTCGTTGCTTTGCTATATATTAGAAATGATTTAACAGATTAACTTCAAATTTCGTATATGTGTTCTTCTTTGAAAATGAAGTTCAATTTACTAACAGACTTTAAAGTTGTTAACCCCTGCCGACGATTGTTCAAAAAAAAAATTGTAACTACATTACGTCCAATTTTTGAAAGTAGGTACAACTTCTTTGAATTAGGGGAATACTTAAAAAAAAGGTTTGTCGAGTTCTTTTAATCGATTGCGAAACAAAAACTTTAAAAAACAGTTTGCAAAACAATTTGAACGATTATCTCTAATTTTTCTATACATGCTGCTTCTTGACAATTTGGTGCTCCTTGACGATAGAGTTGAGGATGGTAGGTTTCCAGTGAACAATGTTAACTGAATTAAAATGACTATAGATCAAAAGGGGATTTTCTTGAATTGCCAACGCTTGAATAAAATATAGTCGATGGTTTAGAAAAGGTTTAAAAATTCGCTTTTCAACTTATATTTTGTTTAGTCCTGAAAGTTGTAATACGCTCTTCCTCGTTTTTTTATGATTTTATGAGAGAAATGTAGGCTTATTTTTTGGAAAAACTGTTTTAAAATACTATGTACTATGTATAAGCATTATATATAACAAATTGAATTTTTTGATTTTTAGATTTCATTTGAAGAAAACTGAAAATTTCATTGAATCTTTGTTCAAAACGCACAAACAGGTCAAAACCAAATTAACCCTGTGGGTTTTAATTAAAATGCTGGTACAAAATTTTCAATAAAATACTTTGAATCGTATAAGAAAATAAAATATATAGAAAACTTCATAGCGTCGTCGTGGAAAATGGGTTAATCGAACTTAACTAAACCTTTTTGCAGCCTCTCTTTTAGGACTACAAAATCAACCTGTAAATTGGACACAAATCGAAAACACAAAATTTTTCGAAAGTCCGCCAGGCCGAAATGGGTTAATTTATTCCAACCAAATTTATACAACTAAATGCGGTTGCTAAGAAGAACATTTGTGCCAAATTTCAAGTCAATCGGTCAAACAGTTTTGACTCGACATCAAAAACATTGAAAAAGCTTCTTTGCACTCTCGTGCCCAAACGGGTTAACCGAACTCAACAAAAATTTGTCCCAGACTTTATTTTCGACTGCGAAACCACCTTGTAAAATTGGACACAAATCGGAAACACAAAATTTTTTTGAA